>VMRN01000940.1:0-13455 GCA_010277015.1 Poeciliopsis turrubarensis | reverse complement strand
CTGCTGTTGTTTTCGTGGGAACTGAAGTTGAAAGCTCCCTCTGATGTGTTGCTATTGTGTGACAGCATAAAAACGCATTTTTGTCTGAGGTTTCCCATGAACAGCTGAAGACCAATCAGAGCAAAGATGCTGAGAAAAAAGAAGGTCAGAATCATGACATCACGCAGCTTCTTCACTGATTGGATGACGGCGCCGAAGATTGTCCTTAAACCTGCAGAGAAACACAACAATTAGTTAGAAATAGTTCATCATGTCGGTTTAGTTTATGAATGATCTGTTTTTTCTAGGTGCAGTTGTATATAAAAAACAATCTAAAATGATCTGTACTCAGCAGTGATGATATGCGTCGCCACATTATATAATTTATTCACAGGTTGTTTACTTGTCTTCTGGGAAACATGCTGCCCTACACTGATAATTGGTGAACATTGTGCGAAACGCCTGTTCTGATCTTGGCTTTATTTACAGAAAGCAAGACAATATTGTCGTTGCTCCTCTGCGGCGTATTTGAATTCACCGGATAGCCGGATAATTTGGCGAGTTTCACGCTGCGCACTAATGACGGAAGCTTTTAGTGCTAATGATGATCTGGTGAACTGTGTCACTGTGTGCATCTCCAGGCAAGACACCAACTACAGGCTGCCACTCCACATAGTGGCGTCTCTCTGATTGGTTGAAGCTCCAAACGCAGCTGCAAAAGTTCAGATTTTCCAGCGTCGGCCATCTTGTAGCTGCGCTCAATGTGCTTCCAGCGCACAACGCCAGAGCTTAAAACGCTCTGCGAGACGAGCCAGAGACTTTGCCTGCAAGATCATGACTCCTACAACCAGGCATGTTTCTGCAATGAAACGGACATACTGACCAGAAAATACTGTGACGACTTTCAGGACTCGAAGAACTCTGAATGGCCTCAGTCCTGATACATTTCCAAAGTGGACAAACTCTGCTAAGTATCTGTAAAACAGAGACATTCCTCATTGTCCTCTCATTCATCTTCAGCATCGTAACTAAGTAAAGCAAATCTGAGCGGGATGCAGTCTGTCCAGGAATGTTTTAATCCTTACATCATGTTGATGACCATGAACTCCAGCCAGTTCCAGGGGTTTCTGAGGTAGGTGAAGTCTCCCACACAGAACCCTCTGGATAAAACTTTGACGATTACCTCAAACGTGTAGATCACCATGACCACATATCTGTCCAACAACAGGAAGACATGATCTGAGACACGACCCCAACATACTGAGCATCTGTTTACATGTTCTGCATAGGTCATGCTTACTCCACCGTCTTGCTCCATGCTGGAGGGTCACTCATGGTCAAGAACACACAGTCAGTCAGGATAGTCGCCATGATGAAAAAACTGAATAAAGTTTTAGTTTTAAGGAAAAGAATATGTTTGAAATAACTTGTTTACAACTGACGTTTCAGCAATATTTAGGAGCTTATTTAAAGTCAGTCATTTTTAATATTGATTAAAATGTTCCTGTTTCATTGCCAGATTATTTCTCGTATAACAAATCTAAATCTCACTGAACCTGTAAGTTAGTTTTGTCTTATTTCAGGTGTATTAAGATATTTGCTTCAGAAACTTGACAAAGTTTACTCAGCAATATGTTGTGTTTTCCATTGTGCAAGTCCTCTCTTTTAAAAATGTAACTATTGGCTTGTTAAGAAACGTGTTCTCAAAAGAGCCGTAGTGACATGATGAAGGCATGAAGGATATGAATGGATGAGGATCCTGATGGAGAAGAGCCTCAGAGAGCTGAAGGGACTCAGCAGGTAACAGGCTGGTTCGGCGTTGAACCTGTAGATGATTTTTCCTTTACTGAGAACGATGAAGGTCTGCAAAGACGCAGAGCAAAAACAGAGTTACATCCTAATTCAACTCAAATAATTTATTTGCATAAACCAAAACCAGAGTTATGTTCATCTTTGAAAGTCAACCTTATTCTATCTCAAAGCATTTTGGACTTTGAGATTTTGGAATTGCTCCACATTTGGCTCTGATTTTTTTTTTTTTTTTTAAAGAGAACTATTTCCAAATTCTCTGAAAACTTCAGTGGAGAGTGTCACCTTGTGTGATTGGTAGAAGGGGTCCATGTCCTCCAATGGGATGTTGAGAAACTCCTGGGCGCGGTCTCCATAAAGCAAGGGGAGGGGCTGCCCATCCTCCAGATCGCCTGCTGGTTTAGGAAGATACTTCCTTGCTATCTGTGAGAGAGAAGCCAGTCAGATCAGGATTAGGGTTTGTTATCATCACTCATAATCTCTGATTGATTATCCAGACCTTGATGTTCTTATCCTTTCTGATTTGCTGCTGCTTCGCTTCAGCTTCATGCTTTCGCTGAATTTCCTCCAGTGAGGCTGGTGTGAAGCGTCTAAACACCTCCGTACCAACAGGGGGCAGCAGAGGGACCATATTGACATTTTCAAGTTCCACCCCAACTTCAGTGCTGCCTAGCAACCGCCTCCTGACAAAAGGAAAGAAAAGAGTTTAAAATATCATGTTGGTGCTGTTTTCCACACAACTGACCAGAAGGAATAAGTCTAAGAACGTCAACAGCTAATTTTATTGATGCTGTTGCAGCCAATAGAAGAGGATGCTTTCGTCCTTCCTGAATCACAGATAACACTGATCACCTGATTCATCTGATCACATGACTCTCGTTTACTCGTGTAATTTAAGACATGCAGTTCAGTTTTGGTGTGTTTGGTTCATGTGCGTCTCATGACAGTGCAGCACCCACTCGAATAAAAACACTTGGTGACACAGAGAACATTGTTAGATTTCATATTATTGGGGAACATAAGAGCTCTCTTTATCTCTAACAGAAGTCCCAGTGAGGATTGTGAGCGAGGAAAATAGGAATTTAGTTTTTCTGGCCAGATGTGGATTGTGAAATCACTGCAGATCCCTTCTGTTTTAGAATAACAGGAAATGACAAGGGAGTTAGACGTTCAAGAAGACAAAGTTTCATTTGTTCTGATCGACAGCAGATGTTCGCCAGTGATGAGCCTCCCTGCTGTGTTTTCTCCCATGAGCAGCTTCTGACCAGAAACAGCTACAGGACCTTTGATGCAATTGGATTTCAATTCATGGTGTAAAACTATGGAAAAAGTTAAATGAGGAGTTAAAACAAAGTCATAATTTAATACAATATAAGAGGGCATTTTCACAAAATATAGAAATATGGGTGGGCTTATGTGTAAATTGAGGCAAATGCATATGAATGAGTGTGGATGAATGGATGAATCCATTTAGACATGCAAACCCAGATAAGATGGAGAATTAATTAACCTATGTTTATTATTTATTTTTATTTAAATATGAGGGTTTATGGGGTCAGAGTTCATAAGTTTTACTTCTTCCTGCTTTTTTTCGAGCTTGTTAAGATTTTTGTAGTAGAAAAATGTGTCTTTTGCATTCCTTGTTCATGTGTGTGATTTTATACTTCTATCATGTTCGAAATAAATAAAATTCATTCAAATAATTCATTCATTCATCCATTCATTCAAAGCAGAATTAGTAGTTTTTGAAAGAAAGCTTAGGTAACTTAACAAAACCCTACTGCAAGTTAGACATTTCCAAAATCAAGGTAAATATTCTTGCTCAGAGATTAAGATTTTCCCTGATTTGCTACATCAGACACCTGCATCATTTCATGCAGTTTTCATGAAAACTGCATGAAACTCACTTAACATTTTAAACACTTTTCTTCTGTCCTGCACTGACTCCAGTAGGAGTTTAAGATAGATCACTTCAGAATCGCTGCTCTTTAATAACGACTCAGTCAGGAACCAGAAACTTTAACTGTAGCAAAGAGGACACCCAAACAAAACTCACCAAACAAAACTCACCAAACAAAACTCCCAGATGCAAGAAAAATCAAATAAAATTGATCAAAAGCAAAAAACGGTCACAATTCCAGGAACGTCCTTAAAAACCACCTCCTTAAAAAGTGTCAACAAGTCTAGAAGTCTGTCGAATATTTGTTTTCTAAGCTTTTATATGAGTAAATATGCATGATTAACATAAAGGAGGGATTACAGTGAAATGTGAGAATTGAAGGCAGAGTCTCCGAGCTGATGTGCAGGGTGCTGATTTCTCAATCCCTAATCCTGCTGCCTTATTTGGAGTTTCTTTCCATCCGTTCTGGCTGCCTCACTTCCACCCATCGACTTGCATACGAGTTGTGTACGACTGAGTGTCTTATTCAGCTCCCTCTCTGCGGCCTCTCCTTGAACAAAAGCAGCTTTATCCAAATATCAGTGGAGCACCTATAGATATAGTCACTTGGTTTGTTTTTAAATCTCCAACCTCTGGATTTATAACACTGACATGTGAGGTTTGAGTACCGGGGTTATGGCACCTGAGTGTCGCTCCTCATAACCCAGTACTTGTTGAAAAAAATTGTCCTTACAGTGTAAGCTATACATATTCACACACCTTATTCCTTGGAACAGTGTGTTCCTACATGGTTGTCATTCAGCTTCCCCCTCACATCCCTCGAATTTCCTCTGACCTCTTCAGCATCCCTCCTTCCTTCCTCAATTTGATCTGTTGATGGTTTCTCTGAGAAAAACATCCTCCAGTTATATTCACTTGTGGAGGAAACGCGAGTCAACATCGACCGAGGCTGTGCCAAAAAGCAGGGGTTGATTTGTGTGCAGCAGTTTTATAGAAAAACCATACGGCTACATTAAAGATTATATTTACATTATTTACCTTTGCAGCTTTCATCCAGTTAGAAGAAACAACCTGAAAGGGTTTCTGCTCACTGAATAGAAAGCGCAGGAGTTTTCATTCCTCATCTCTCTGAGGAAACCTGCTAATCAAAGCCATACATATTCACACACCAACATGCTTCCAGAGAACCACCGCTCCTTTTCTCTGGGATGCTGCTTCACATCCTCATGCATGTGAGAGTAATTGTAGATGGCAGAATGCTGGCAGACGAGGTCAGAAATGTCTGGCATTTCCGGCCTCGGTCTTCACAGTACAACTAGTTTCCATGGAGATGCAACCCATTGACTTGCCATCTCACGCGGTCACTGGGTGACACACAGATCTGAGACACGATGCACTCACTCACACCTAAGGACTAATTAACCTGAAAGTCTTCTGCGGTGAAGCCGGAGCTCCCAGAGAGAACATGTGCATGCAGAACATCCAGCATCCAGGCAGAAAGACAGTGTGACGAAGTGTGGACCAGTTTAGTGTTTGACTGGACTCCACTTTGACACACGTTTGGTCTTTTTGACATTTAAATCCATTTCAGCAACTAAATGCTCATGCTGACAGTCTGGAAATCAGAGGCAATGATTCCCAACAAACTTCAGCTTGATGAGGTCTGGATAAAACCATTATTCACAGATTCTCTTTCCTTCTGCTGAAGCCAAATATCTGCAGTATAAACAGCCAAGCAAAGTATTTGTGCTGAGCTGATCCAACACCATGTGTACCAAACAGCTGCAGATGGCGTTCTCAGGAGGGTTGTCATCTCTGAATGCTGGAGTTGGATTTTGCTGCGTTTGCCTGAGAGGTGGCGTGAGAGACAAACACTCTGACAGTCCATGCCTGTTTCCCCAGATTCCCTTGGAAATCTCTGTGGAGAGAAACGATCCGCAGTGGAGAACTGCAGCCAAACAGGAACACACACACACACACACACACACACACACACACGATGTGCTGCAATCACATGTGTGTTGGAGAGACTCCAGATCAGTTTTGCCTCTCAAGCATACAACTTTAGGTCTGCTGGAGCAAAAACAGCAAAAATCCTTCTGAGCCTCTCGTCAAACTCCACTTGGGACTTCATGTCAGGAAGAAGTTCGTCAGACAGGAAACGTTTGTCTTTTTATTGGAACATGCAAATTATTCTGAGAAATTTATAAATGTGTTCAGTTAACAGAAAACAACTCAACTTTTAAAAATATCTGTAGAGTCGCTCCAGCTTCAGCATCACGTTCCCATTAAAGGTTTCATTTTAACATTTCCTGCTGAGAAGTGAATTAACATATTTGTATATTTTGCAATTAGGTTAATTGTTTTAACTGTTTTATCCTGGAGAAACCAGAACAACTCCATCCTGATTATTTGTATTACATCAAATTAGACTGAACTGACCAGAACAACTGAGTTAGAGTGAATTCTGGTTAATGGAAGAATTGAACTGCAGTAAATTTGTTTCCTGCTCAACATGAAATGGAGGGAAAATGGTGCAAACAAATGATCTTCTGTTTTTTAAAGTGCGTTTTAGACTTGCTCTTGTTTTTTCTTGTTTCTGCATTTTTCTTTTTGCTTCCATCCGATGTGGTTGCATAGTTTTTGCAGTAGTTGAAACATTTTTATTTGGGATTTTCTTTTTACGTTGGTTGTACGTTTTTGCCTCTATTTTCTGTGACTGCAGCTTTTTACTTGCTGTATTTTCTGTGACACAGAACAGTTTTGAGTTTCTGTGTCCCAAACGTTTCCTCTGGTCAGTCACGAGAAGCAGAGTTGAAGAAAAACACCTTTCTTTCTTCAGACATCAGTTTCCAGATACAAACTTTCTCTTGGGATACCTCAGGGGTCGATTCTCGGTCCTCTTCTGTTCACTCTTTGTTTTTAACAAATATAACTCCAGCTGTGAGACTTCTGTTAATTTTTCTTTTGAAAAATCCAAAATCACTAAATTAGGTGTAAAAATAATGCCCAGTCTAAATCTTGAGTCGTTTGTCAGTGCTGTGGTGGCTTGTCCAACAGACATTATTTAATGCTTTTATCGTGACACGACTGGGTTACTGTAACTCTCATTTGACTGGATTTAATTATGCATCCCTCTCACACATGCAAAATGTTCAAAATGCAGCTTTTTAACTGGTACAAGGGAATAAAATCTCATAACTCTGGATTTAGCATCCCTTCACTAACTTCTTTAATTTTGAATCCATCTAAGTAAGATTTTTTTTATATATCAGTCTGATTTTGTGCTTGTTTCTGTCTGCTTCAGTTCATAATAAGCCCTTACATTTTTCTGTGCTTGAACAGCTGCATCTTTAAATCACAGTTAAATTATCTCACATAAAGCCCAAATGTAATAGCATCGTTCATAAATTGGAGTTTTCAACACAATTGAACCAGAACTAGTTCTTCCTGGTTGGTCTTAAAGCCAGGGATGCTTTTCTACTTTAACTGCAAGAAAATGTAAATATAACAATCCATTCCTGTGGAAACCAAGTCAAAGTTTGACCCCACTGTGTAATCTCAGCTCTGCATGCTCCACCACACACACACACACACACACGCACGCACACACACACACACACACGCACACGGTTCATATCACACCTCACTTCCATCTGAAACACTTGACTCAAGCTTACCTTCTTCTGCTTTTTCCAAACTAAATCCGGAAAACATCCGATTCCCTGCAGGGCGGTTACCTATCGGTGCGTTTTCCAGCTGGTCTTCCTCTCTCTGGGTCCGTCTGCCGTCTTCAGCTTCGCTTCTCTGACTGAAACATGAGAGGTGAGGTAGTGTGTCTTCTCAGACGCGCACACAGAAACACACACGCACACACACACACACAGGAAGCCACATTATCATCAGTTCCCATCTAAAAGTTTTTATTTCCTCCAGTCTGATGCGACCTCAGAATAGTTTGTGTTCTCATCATGAATTCATAAATACAGACACTTTAAGAAAAATATTTGGTTTGTGAATTATTTGGAAAATCTGGATGTTGTGCTCCAAACTGACTCTGCCACTGGCCAGTGTGTGTTTCTTCAGGGATCCTCTGAGTGTTGGAAGGAGGAGCTTCTTAAGGAAACGTTGGTTAATTTTAAGGCATCAAGTTGCAAAGTCAAATTACTTTCAACTCATATTTGATATATGTAACATTTCAACCAAAGTCATGATTGTTGCTTGATTGTGCTATAAAATGGTGCTATGTTCCTGGAAAATACTTAATACTGCCCTTTGAAGAGCAGATTGTGTTTCTGTGAAGGAGGTTCAGGTGTTCTGCATCTGTTGAAACTCCAGAAGAGCATAACCTCCTCCTGATTTACCAGCTCCGGCACATTTGTGTTGGACAGAATCTCATTTAACAGTACCTTTAGTCAGCAATAAAACTATTATTTTAAACTTGAGTTCAGGTCAGAGATGAAATAGATGCTGGTTCTGCATCTGTTCAAAGCAGGTGAGTAAATCCATGCCATGGTACATGATACACACAAAGATATTTCAACAAAAACTCCAGAAATCATGCTCAATACAATCTGAAGCTTTAATCGTGTAGATGTTATTGCAGGTAAAATATTTCAAATATACTGATTCATCCGTTAAGCCAAAGATGCAACATTATTTCATAGGAAAAACAAAAGTTGAATTGAATCAAAAGGACAAATGTTTAATCCGAGTTCGGATTCGTGCACTGAAGCAAGAAAGAAAGAAAGAAAGAAAGAAAGAAAGAAAGGGAGGGAGAGTAAAGCGCAGTAACATTGTTATAACATTCACAGTAACATTCCTTGGTTGATTCAGCTACGAATGACCCACATTTACACCTGTGATGACATCACAGTCAGTTATTGTCACCTCCAGGTTGCAGTTGCTGGGTGACGACTTGGGGACTGATGGAGGCGTTTTCCTCCGTCATGCAGGCCTGGGTGTCTGCTGGTGGAAGGAGGTGTGAGCTGTCACATCCCTCTGTGTTCATTTCATCATTACTGTGCAGGAATAAAATCCCAAACACCTGCTGGTTAACCCTCTGCCTGGATCCCCTGCTGTCCAGCAGATTAACTGACTTTACTCGTTAATTTAAGACATTTAGGTTCTGCATTAAAGCAGCCTGGTTATATGAATACGAGTGACATGGTAAAGGTGGGCGTTCATGCAGCCCATGATCCAAAGCTCCTGCTATCCGATGCTCCACTGGTTGATGGTACAAAAACACTTTCTTCACCAAACCAAACCTTTCTGAATGGCTGTTTGCTACTTCCATTGGTTTCTTCAGCTTTTCATCACATCAATATCCACCAATCAGAAGAAAGAAACAAGGAAGGATAAGTGCAGATGTCTTGGCTTTGAAGTGATGAGCAGTGCAGTGAAGACCTGTTTGGAAACATTATTTGTTTCTGTTATTGCATTAATAAGAACCCGCAGTCACTTGTCTTGTGGGTTTCTGTGTTAAACTGAACTGAAGAACGCTCTGTTAAACAGAGAAGAGTCCGTCTGCTACTTCTTTGACAGGAAACACTCCTGATTCGAGTTTGTCTGCAGCTGCAGCATCGTCTCTGTCAGGCTCTCATCGTGCAGGAAGTTGCAGTCGCTGTGCGGAGGAGCAGAGTGGAGCAGAATGTCCCTCTGTGGTTCCACCTGGACAGTCTGGTCCTCAGCTGGAGCAGCCACAGCCGTCTCACTGTCTCCATAAAGCTGGTCCATTCGTTTACAGAGAAATCCTTCTGTCTCTGGTGGAGACAGATCGTCTCGCTGTCCCCCTGTCCTCTCTTTGTACTTGTAGGACGCCAGTTTGATCACTCGCTGCAGAAGATGTCTCCTGTAGGTTCTCTGGATCACTGCTGCTGCCAGCTCCTCGTGTTTCTTACGCAAAGTGTTGCTGATTGGTTCATACAACTTCTGCAAAAATGAATAACCACATTACGTGCAATTACTTTCATGATACAAGGACTATCTGTTGGAGATGATATTGATATTTTTTCCAGGGTCTTCAACGTGTTGGTCAGGTTCCTTAGTGAGGTCACTGAGATTCTTTTTGTTTTTGTTAAACATCGCATGAATCCAACATGAAACAAACTGATAAAGGTATGAAATAATGTATTTCAGGTATACATGCACAATCTAGCTCTGAACATTTTGACAAATAACAGTTTGTTAATTGCAGTGCCATTATTAGGTCATAATTAGGGCTGAGAAACTTTGAAGACCCCTGACTTAGATTCTGACAAAAAATAAGGAAAAAAACCTTTGTGGGATTGTTGGCCATGAACTTGTCCTCTATCGTTGCCTTCAGAGCATCCATTGCCTCAGATTCACCCAAAACCTGAAAAATATTCAAAGAAAATATGTGTACATATGTGTTCAAATATCTCTCACACATTTTGATCACCAATTGTTGCTGTGTTTTAATGCTGTTGTTGAGAGTTTTAACTCGAAGTTTAAACTTCTTAACGGATGACCATAAGTGGAAAAGCTCTTAAATCCTAAACACGGCAGTCCAAGGACCGATTCCACCAAATACATCTTCAAAACCCAAAGAGACAGACATTGCAGATCAGCTAGTAGCTTTGATCAACTTTGTGAGTGCCGGTGGCAGAGTTGGAGTGACACGTTTATGATTGGAACGATAGTCACCAAGACAGCCTGGTGCTGCAGTGGATTATCTGCAGCCTCCTGCTGGTTTGTGTTCAGATAACACTAAAATCGAAATGTCTATCCATCTGTTATCTACCGCTTATCTGGTGTTGGGTTGTGGAGGAAGCAGCCTAACCAATGAGGACGAGTCTTTCCTCTCTCCAGCCACTCGAACCAGCAGCTTTGGAGGAATCCCAAGGTATTCCTGTGCCAGCCAAGAAACATAGTCCCCTCAACGTGTCCTGTGTCTTTCTCATGGTCTCCTCCAGGTGGGATATGCCCAGAACACCTGACCAGGGAGGTGTCCAGATGCCAGAGCCACCTCAAATTGGCTCCTCTCAGTGTGGAGAAGCAGTGGCTCTAGTCTGAGTTGCTTCTGGATGACTAAGCTCATCATCTGAGAGGTGAGACATTCTGCAGAGGAAACTCACTTCAGCTGCTTGTGTTTGCGAAACAATGAGATGTCTTTGCATGTCTTGCTTTTCATCAACCAAGATAAAAGAGGAGTATACCTCCGAAGCAACTTTCTTCAGCTAAGCACATAGGTGGAAACATTAAACTTAATATTCTTCTGCTAAGGGGACAGGATGACTTCAATGAATTAAGCAGTTAATAGAACGAGTTTTCCACTTAGCCAGTCTTCCAGTATGGTGATTATAACCTAAAGAACACCACGTAGTAAATAAAACACTAAACACTTTAAGGACAATCCCACATAAAATCTGTAGAAGGAATTGAAGCTATGGTTTGAAACTTGAAGGTTTTAGAGTTTCTATAAAGAGAAAAGATTATAATCTCTTATGATGTTTGCAAACCGCCTACAGCTCCAACAGGGTCCACTAACACATTGCAGAGCCTGTTCTGGTTCCTAAACAAAATTTTGGAAAGCTATTGAATGTTTCGACTCAAAGAGCAAGGATTACGTGTCCCATCTTGGGCACCGTGGAATACCTGTGCTTGTCAATCTGAATAGAAAGAAACAGTAAAGGGTATTCACTATCTTCCTACTACGCCCTTTTTATGTGTTGCCGCCTGCTGATGATGCATGCTTGGTTCCTAAAACAGATGGAAGTAGATGTGGGCTCTTAACAAAGGCACAGGAACATAACTACACAGAGTGCTCTTATTTGGAAAAGCACTACATATGTCTCCAAGAAAAAAGATAATGTGAGTGATACTACCTCTGCAGTGAGAGCTAGCAGGATGTCCATACAGTGGATCTTGTCTCCGGGAACCAAAGGCAAGTCCATTTGTATCAGTTTGATGGTGTTGGGTTTGGGAATCCTCATAGGATCCTGCAGAACATCACACAGGTCTGACAGCTCACTGCGAAACACATAAAATTACAATCAGGTTCACCCAGACAGGAAACCGAGTCTCACAGGAGGTCATTCACCTGCTGGGACTCACCTGTAGTGTATGAATTGTGAAGCTCGAGGGTCAAACTTCTCCCAGGTTTCATAGAACATATCAAAGTCATCCTCAGAAAGTGGGTCGGCGCTCTCCTCTGTGGCGACGTTAAAGTTCTCCAGGATGATGGCGATGTACATGTTGACCACCACCAGAAAAGACATGATGATATATGAAGTAAAGAAGACAATGCCCACTGCCGGGCTGCCGCAGTTGCCCCTGACAGACGTGCCTGGGTTTTCAAAGTCTGGATCACAGTCTGGAGGTGTGTTCATGATGGGATTCAGCAGACCGTCCCATCCAGCTGATGTCGTGATCATAAACAGGCAGATCATACTGTTCCCAAAGGTCTCAAAGTTAAAGATGTCATCAATCATGCTCTCCTTCTTCACGTAAGCAAAATTAGACATCCCAAAGATGGAGAAGATGAACATGATGAGGAAGAGAAGGAGGCCAATGTTGAAGAGGGCAGGAAGTGACATCATTAAGGCAAACAACAGCGTTCGAATTCCCTTCGCTCCACGAATGAGACGAAGAATCCGTCCAATACGAGCCAGTCGGATCACACGGAAGAGAGTTGGAGAAACAAAGTACTTCTCGATGATATCAGCAAGAAGAAGGCCTGAAAAGGAAGAAAAGACATGGGGAAGTTTTTAAAACTTTCTGTTAGACAAAACAAAACCATCTAATCTGCTTCCTCCTCACCAACAATGGACAATATCACCACTACAAAGTCAAATATGTTCCATCCAACGTTAAAGTAGTGCTTCCGTAGAGCGATCATTTTGAGACAGCACTCTGTGCTGAAGATGACGATGAAGACCAGGTTGACCCAGTACAGGATGTTTTCCTTTTCAGGACTCTGCTCGTCTGTTTCCACCATCATCGTCACCATATTGAGGCAGATCAACACCATGATGAGGATGTCAAAAAACTGCTTGGTCACAAGGTCGAAGACTAGACCCTGGAACTTGTTCTAGACAGAAGCAGAAATACAGTCGTTCGACGTCCGTCATATTAATATTTACAGGCTTGGTTTATTTAAGTTCTGCAGAAAGTCCGTGAACCTACTGTAGGCCGGGGAACAGGCTTCTGAGGCTTCTTAGAACCCAATTTCTTCATGGCGTTGTAGTATTTCTTCTGTTCTTCTGTCATGAATATATCTGTTCCTCCAAGGTAAAAACCCAAACATAAATATTAAATGGTTGACAGAGGGAAAGAGAAAATTACTCAATATAGGGTCATTGACAAGAAACTTATCTTTGCTTTCTGCTGGTTGAAATTGTCGATGATGACTCCGATGAAGAGGTTGAGGGTGAAGAAGGACCCGAAGATAATGAAGCAGACAAAGTACATGTACATGTACAGGTTGTCCTCATACAATGGCTGGGACTCCACCTAAACCAAGAAGGTTGAAGTCTCAGGATGGAGGGAAATGTGGTTGTGTCTGATTGGATAACAGCAACAGTTTTTCCCAGTTTCAGGACTAGGAAAGCTTCTGGTTACAGCATTAACATCATTAAAACCTAAATTCCTCGGTAGACTAGGATTAAATAGACCAGGAGCTGAACCAGTTCTGACCTCTCTGGAGTCCACCGCTGCATACATGATGTCCATCCAACCTTTAAATGTGGCCTAAAGAAAACAATTTATTTTACAAATCTAAAGCTATCTGAATGTTAAAAAAACAG
>VMRN01000938.1:0-10465 GCA_010277015.1 Poeciliopsis turrubarensis | reverse complement strand
GTGCGTGTGTGTGTGTGTGTGTGTGTGTGTGTGTGTGTGTGTGCGTCTGTATGTGTGTGTGTGTGTGTGTGTGTGTGTGTGTGCGTGTGTGTGTGTGTGTGTGTGTGTGTGTGTGTGTGTGTGTGTGTGTGTGCAGGTCATGGACCCCCTCGCTCGCGGTCGGGCCTTCCGGATGGGGGATGACCCGGACGGACCTGGCGCCCCTCAGACGCCGCTCACCCCAGGCTCCGCCTCCCTCTGCTCCTTCTCCAGCTCACGCTCCGCCCTCAACAGGTTGCCACGGCGACGCAAGCGGGAGTCTGTGGCCGTCATGAGCATCAAGGCTGCCGCGGCGCTGATGAAGGTTTGGTTTCTGTTTACATTTACAGAGTAAAAAATATTCAGTGATTTTTAATGTTTTTAACTGTAAACTGCGTTTACAGTTTGATCTAATGAAAGTCTGGTAAAGTCTGAAGCCGTCTGTTTTCTTTTTAGGGGTGTCAGAGTAAAAGAGGCCGCCTTACAGAAACACACCACACTTTTCAGATTTGTGCTTTCACCGTTTGTCTGTTTAATTATTCGCAGCTTCATGGTCAGAGAAACCATAAACAATCTGAAGGTTGTGGGTTTGATTCCTGCTGCCAATCAAAATCAATATCACCGACCCGAACCTCCGTGGGTCCGGTCGGGTCGGTGACTTCAGTACCCGGCAGCATAGGTCCTGTCAGCATCTCAAAGAGGGTCCAGCTCTTAGCGCGGCGTTTATTGTTAGCTCGTTAAGGTAACGATCACCTGTTAAGCTAAATGGCTCAAAGTGTTGTGGAGAAATGTCCAGGTCCAGATTACCTAATCTCTCCTCTAATCCGCTCCTCTCTCATGCGGGAAATTATCCAGATTCGCCTCAATTTTTGTTTTCATCACAGCCGATAGCGACAGTGTGGCGTAATCAGTCACAGTCAATATGATGAACATCCATATTAAAGTAACGTTGGCCTTGCTGTGGCTCCAGCACAGAACGGACCTGATGATGTCATCAACCCGTCAGTGAAGAAATGGCGGCCGCCATGCGTGAAAAATATATCAAAAGATGAACATTTTTGAAGTAATTATGAGTTTTGACGAATCACAAACAGCAATTTTAGGTAAATTGCAACATATTTAGGCCAACATGTTCAACTCGTCCTGAATCCTTTTTGAAAATGTTAATATTTTTAATGTTATTCATCCAGATGCTGGAAACAAACCCGAGTCATAATACTGCCACCACCATGTTTCCTGAGGGAAGCACCATTCAGTTTCTGTCTGTAATTGGGACAGTTTTTATTTAAACCTTATTTTTCAACATTTGTTCCAACAACTTTCTAATGTTCATAAAAAAATATTTAAATCTAATTTTTTCATCAAATTAGCTGATAATTCAGGAATCTCATTAAGTTTTTTCAAACACAAACTCTGTTTGTTTTGACTGATTTTTAAACTCTGCTGCCGTCCGTCTCAGACCCGGTCCTGGTTCTGACCTGGCGTCCTGACCGGGTTCTGTTGTGGATTTCAGGGTCGGACGGCGGCTGACGGCGGCGCCAGGAAGCGGAGGCGGAGCTTCATGCCTCCCAGTTTCTATGACGATGACACGACGGATTTCCCGGACGAGTTGGACACTTCGTTCTTCGGCAGAGTGAGAAAACTTCCCACGCAGGAGTTAAAGATGTGGATAATAATAATAATATGAACTAGTAAAATTTGATGTTCAAAGCTGATGTAAAAACTTTGTTTTATTTCACTCTCAGTTGTTGGATTTTCATTTGGAGACTCTGAGATAAATCGATTATTAATTAATACATGTTTTGGTTTTTGAAGATTTAACTGGATTTTATCCACCAATCCGCTCTTTGGGCTTCTGTAGTGATGTCATCGCTAGGTTCGGGTCGCTCAGGGCGGCCATCTTGTTTGACCTCAGTGAGTCCTGTGGTCAAGATAAGAATGATTCATTTTACAAGAATAAAATCGTAATATCAGGAGGATAAATTTGTAACTTTATGGGAACTGCTACACAAAAATGAATCAATGAAGTGATGAATGTTGAGCTTTCTGTAATATTTCCGTTTTACAGGTAAAGAAATGTTTCATGTTTTAACACGTCAGCATTAAAATGTCACCAGGAATTTAAAACTGATTTTCCAAATAACTGAGTTTGTTTAGAAGAAAATCCAGACGGACTGAACTGATCGCATCGACCCTGACCACTAATAAAAACTTATTTTTCTTTAAAACAATGTTTAAGACGTTCTTCTGGTAAAATTGCGTCTTTATTCTGCGAAGATTATAACTTTATTTTTGTAATTAAACAAAAACTCCCGTAGCTTTTCCCTGATACTTCTGAGGATTGAGATAAAACCCACTTTTTGAAAATTATAATTCATTTTTTAGGAAAGAAAGTGAAGAAAAAATCAATTAAATCTGATTTCTTATGAAATAAATCAGAAATGGTTTTCATTTTCTCCTCTGCAGGACGGTTTCCAGGAAGAGACGTCCAGCTACGCTGACGACGTGTTTGAGACGCCGTCAGAGACGCCGTCAGAGAGCGACCTGCAGCGGCCCGATCCCGGCGCCGAGAGAGGAAACGCTCTGACAGGAAGTGCTCTGGACCGGACCAAGCTGGAGCGGACTCACCTGATGCTGTGGGCGGAGTTTTGAACCAGAATGTGACCTCACAGGTAAAGCGGAGCGTTTCCATGACTACTGCCTCCTGCATCTCCGCAGGCCGCTGGAGCGAGGATGGCGGAAGGTGAAGGACGGCGCGCTGCCGCAGCAGGAGGCGGCGAGCGGGGCGGGGCGGCGCGGGCGCAGGATCGCGGCGCCGGTCCAGAAGCTGTTCGCACGGGACAAGAGGAAGTACGGACTGGGCATGGTGGGCCGGCTCACCAACCGGACCTACCGCCAGCGCCTGGACAGCTTCGTCCAGAAACAGATCCAAGACATGGACGACCACAGGCACGACCTCTGCTCGACCTCTGCTCCGGGTTCAAAGGTCAGCCGTGACCCGTCATGTTTTCTTCTTCAGGCCTTTCTTCAGCTACTGGATCACCTTCGTCCACCTGCTGGTCACCGTCCTGTCCGTGTCCATCTACGGCATCGCGCCGATCGGATTCACGCAGCACGAGACCGTCGACTCTGTGAGCCGGATTATAATCTGTAATCTGTTCCGTAGCCGATCTCTCCTCAATGTTTCTCCTTCCATTCCCTCCAGGTGCTGAGAAATAAGGGAGTTTATGAAAACGTGAAGTTTGTGCAGCAGCAGAACTTCTGGGTCGGGCCGAGCTCGGTGAGAACCAAACCGCTGGATCGCTTTCAGAAACTAACAAAACAATAAAAATACTTTGATAAACGCTTCAAGAAATAATTATATTAACAGGAAAGAAGATGAAAAATGTTAAAGTTGCTGAACAAATATTAGAACTGAAAAAATTTGAAGTTCTTAAAGTTTGAAAATTCTGAAAAATTCAAATAAGATTATTTAAAATGAACATTACAGACATTTCATTAAGAACATCTTGAAGGGGAAACAGACCGACTGTGGAATTCAGTTTCATGTTCATAGTTGAGATCCGTAGGGGAAACAGTTAATATGAATCATCATTGAAGATTATTTTAAGTTTTTATTTTCTGTCTGCTTTTCCAAACTGTAATGTTTCTGTCCTGCAGGAGGCGCTGATCCACCTGGGTGCAAAGTTTTCTCCTTGCATGCGTCAAGATGAAGAGATCCAGCAGCTGATTGAGGAGACGAAGGCCAGAGAACGACAATCCGGCTGCTGCGTTCGGAACGACCGCTCCGGCTGCCTGCAGACGCTGCAGGAGGAATGTTCGGTGGGTGGAAGACCTGCGCAGGGCTTTCAGGTTCCCTCAGACTGAAGCTGCTCGGCGATCTGAACTGTGTCTGTCTGCAGAACACCCTGGCAGTCTGGGTGAAGTGGCCTCAACACGCCAGCACTCCATTTTTAAAGGGGAAACCACGGCAACATGGCTCAGTATGCCACCAGGACCCCAGGTGACCCCGAACAGAACACTCTCTGGAGGAGAAACACTGGAGGCCAGCAGTAAATTAAAAGACAAAATCATCAGTCAAAACTTCTGGACTGATGAAAACCTAAACCTTCCCTCAGCACAAAGCACAGCGGTGTAGAGATGAGGCTTTGGGCCCAAAACCGGGCCAGTACTCCTCCACAGTCAGATAAAAAACTGCAGCAGTTTTGTTGTTAGGATGGTTCTGTTTCATCTGCAGGATGTGTTTTATTTTTACAGCTCAGAATGTGGAAGCTGAAGTTCATGTAGACAGACTGACTGTAACCTTCACTGTTTCTGCTGAACGTGCAGCATCTGCCAAGAACCCGCTTCAGTTTCACCGCATGAGTGGAGCGACGACATCACACAGTGGCCGGTACGAGCAGCGCATTAATATTATTATTATTATTGTTATTATTGTTATTATTATTATCATTATTAGTATTGTTGTTGTTGTTATGTTTACATGATGTCTGTTTCTGCCTCCTGGTTCTGGTCGGGCCTGTAGATCTGCACTAAGCTGGACTCTGGGAACCACACCAACCTGCCTCACATTGACTGCAGCATCACGGGCCGGCCCTGCTGCATCGGCACCAAGGGACGGTGAGAACCCGACCAGGACAGAACCTTCTGGATCCAGAACACGGTTCCTTAAAACCGGCTGCAGGTTTTCACATGAGGATGTTTGTTAACTGGAGGTGAAACAAGAATTGTTTGTTTCAGATGTGAAATCACGTCCAGAGAATACTGCGACTTCATGCACGGATACTTCCATGAGGAAGCTACACTCTGCTCACAGGTACCAGAAAAAACTCCAGCTCCAGCTGCTGTGGTTCTGACCCAAACCAGCCTGTTCCCCTCCTGGCCTGTGGGGGCGCTGCACCAACAACCACTGCAGGAAACGACACTAAAACCTCTGAAGACGCTGAGAGCAACTTCCTGCTTCCCCAGATGAAACCAGATGGAGGCGTCAGAGTTTAGTTGGAGGATTTCTCTTTAGTCTTTGGCTGAAGACCAGGAGCCATTTCTGCTGCTAGCGCTAGGCTAGCATGTTAGCAGGGCATTTACCCAGAATGCCCTGCGCTGTAGTCCACTTGTTTCGTTCACATTCAAACCGAACCAGAGTTTACTTAAACCGAACCCAGCCCGGTTCCAGTAAAAGTGCGACCCGGACCGCGGATCAGTTGATCAACTGATCAACTGATCAACTGATCAACTGATCGCAGCGCAGATTCTCTGGAGGAGGATTTAGTGAGCCTCATTTAGGTGGAGTCATTTCATTTCAGGTTTCAGGTTTGGGGACCAGAGGTCAGAGGTCATTCACACGTCATCAACGGACTGGACTTTGACTAGGCAAACGGACCGGAGCTACAATAAAGCAGATTTTCAGCAGTGTCACAGGGGGCGGGGCTTCATGGTGGAACCTCATGATGTCACTGTGTCTTCCAGGTGGCCTGTATGGATGATGTCTGCGGCCTGCTGCCGTTCCTCCACCCACAGATCCCAGACCAGTTCTCCCGCCTCTGGCTGTCTCTCTTCCTGCATGCCGGGTCGGTCAGCTTCTTCTGTAACTCAGTACTTCTCACATGGTGGGACGCAGAGGTCGTGTTAACGGGATGTTCTCCGTATTTGACCGGTTATTTTGTGAACGGCAGGGAGACTTGAAGCCCGTCGGTCATTGGACAGGTTATAATCAGAGCCCTGATTGGTGACCAAAGCCAGACATTAAGCAAACAGTTCGTCGCAGAGGAGCTAAAGTCAATCAGTGAAACGTCCTTTCTGAATATCATCTCATGGACTCTGAACTCAATGTTTCTGACCGGAGCCGACGGCGGGTTGAAGGGTTACGGACCGGACGCCTTGGAGCGTCTGGTGAGGAAGAGCTTTAAAAAGCTTTGGGAGAAATGAGGCCTTTAATTCCAGACCAGAGAAACTAAAGAGATGCAACGTTGAGCTGATCCATTAATAGTCCAACAGGAGCCGGCAGTTTATCTGGAGGAAATAAATGACGGTGCAGAAGTTCAGACGGTACCATGCGCAGGGGCTGCAGAACTGAACTCATCCTGGGTTTGAACGACTGGAGCTGAAGACGTTTCCCTCCAAACGCGGCGGCACATGGAACATCTGTCCGTTTCGGAGAAGCGACGCCGCGAATAAAATCCAGTAGAAGCGCGAAGCGGACCGCACCGGGTAAAAAAGTTCAACTGATCGGTTTGGGTCCGACTGATCAACTGATCGATGATCCAGTGCAGGTTCTCTGCAGGCCAGGAGGATTTAGTGAGGCTGAGCCTTCAGGCTGGGATGAGGCTCATTTCATGGAGTCACTGCATTTGATTGATTAGAAGTTATGGGCCTGAGTCAGCAGGTTTGAGATGCTTCACCTGCTTTATGTGTGACAACATCTGGATTCAGGTTCAACCAGCTGAATACTCACTGAACCACTGAATAGCCTGATGGGTAAAAACAGAACATGACTGATTTTAATGCTGCCGGTCACAATGAAGGAGAACTAAATAGCCTAGCTCAGTCGGTCCCGTTCTTTATGTGAAGTAAAAAGTTTCAAAGTCCTGAGGATGAAAATTTGCTTCTGATTTGCTAAATCATTTAGTATTTAGTCATTTATTAAACCAATACCAACGATAACCTTCCAAGACCCTCAGTGTTCTGCAACTTACTGCAGTTTGGTGAAAAGTTACCAGAAAATTATGATTTTATTCATATTTAAAGCAAATCACAAACTCAGAGCCTCCGTCATCATCCAGTAACGGTTGCTCACAGACAGAGGCCAGGAAATAGACGGAGCCCATCTTTTCATTGTTAATGCAAAATGTTCTACATGTTTCATCTCTTCTCATCTGACAAGCTGAAATATTAGCAACATGGCTGCAAATGTTTCCACAACAAATGTTAAGAACCTTTTGGAAAACTAAACTGAAGAAGCTGACAAGTAACCACTGCTTACAGTAGTGAAATGTTTTACTGAAATATGAACAGAAATTAATTGAGAAACACTGCAGCGCCGCCCGCTGGCGGCCGGCTGTGACTGCAGCCTCTCCTGTGTCTGCAGCGTCCTGCACTGCCTGGTCTCCGTGTTTTTCCAGATGTCGGTTCTCAGGGATTTGGAGAAGTTGGCCGGCTGGCTCCGGATCTCCATCATCTACCTGCTGAGCGGCGTCACAGGAAACCTGGCCTCCGCCATCTTCCTGCCCTACAGAGCAGAGGTACGGCAGCCTGGCAGAGACACACATCTTGCGCTCTGCCTTCATGTTTCTCACATTAAATCCTCCATCTGCAGGTTTTGTTGGGATTTCATCCCAAAGACAAACAGCAGAAAATGTTTCCAGTTACTGTTTCTGTTCAATCCATTTTGTATTTTTAACAAAAACAATATTGTAGCCGGTCCTAATATTCTGTCATATTGAGCCTGAATTCAAAGTCCAGATAAAATCACTTTTGTCAAAATGGCGTCAATGGGTGTGATGACATCACTCCGAACTACGGCAACCCAAGCAGACAATTGGTGGAAAATATTTACATTTTTCTTTTGAAAGCAAACATTTTATTCATTCATAGATCATATTTATCGACCAGCCCTACCCGTCATGCTTTCCCTTCCTGTTTCCCATTCCTGTTTCCCCTTCCTGCTTCCCCTTCCTGTTTCCCATTCCTGTTTCCCATTCCTGCTTCCCCTTCCTGTTTCCCCTTCCTCTTTCCCATTCCTGTTTCCCCTTCCTGCTTCCGCTTCCTGTTTCCCATTCCTGTTTCCCATTCCTGCTTCCTCTTCCTGTTTCAACTTCCTGCTTCCTCTTCCTGCTTCCTCTTCCTGTTTCCCCTTCCTGCTTCCTCTTCCTGTTTACTCTTCCTGTTTACTCTTCCTGTTTCCCCTTCCTGTTTACTCTTTCTGCTTCCTCTTCCTGTTTCCCCTTCCTGCTTCCTCTTCCTGTTTACTCTTCCTGTTTCCCCTTCCTGTTTACTCTTCCTGCTTCCTCTTCCTGTTCCCTCTTTCTGTTTCCCCTTCCTGTTTCCTCTTCCTGCTTCCTCTTCCTGTTTCCCCTTCCTGTTTCCCCTTCCTGTTTACTCTTCCTGTTTCCCCTTCCTGTTTACTCTTCCTGCTTCCTCTTCCTGTTTACTCTTTCTATTTCCCCTTCCTGTTTCCTCTTCCTGCTTCCTCTTCCTGTTTACTCTTCCTGTTTCCCCTTCCTGTTTACTCTTCCTGTTTCCCCTTCCTGTTTCCTCTTCCTGCTTCCTCTTCCTGTTTACTCTTCCTGCTTCCTCCTCCTGCTTCCTCTTCCTGCTTCCTCTTCCTGTTTCCTCTTCCTGTCCCCCTCTCCAGGTGGGTCCCGCCGGCAGCCAGTTCGGCATCCTGGCCTGCCTCTTCGTGGAGCTTTTCCAGAGCTGGCAGATCCTGGAGCGGCCGTGGCGAGCGTTCACCAAGCTCGCCGCCATCTCTGTCTTCTTCTTCTCCTTCGGTCTGCTGCCGTGGATCGACAACTTCGCCCATGTCTGCGGCTTCCTGTCGGGCTTCTTCCTGTCCTTCGCCTTCCTGCCGTACATCAGGTGGGTCAGCGGAGCGAAACCAAAAGGATCCAGGATCCGTTCCGTCTGTAAACATCCACTTCCTGTTTCAGCTTCGGCCGCTCCGACTCGTACAGAAAGCGGCTCCAGATTTGCGGCTTCCTGCTGGTCTTCCTGGGTCTGTTCGCCGCGCTGGCCGTCCTCTTCTATGTTTACCCGCTCAAATGCGACTGGTGCGAGTTCCTCACCTGCGTCCCGGTCACAGACAAGTTCTGTGAGAAGTACGACCTGAACGCACACCTGCTCTGAGCGTCGGAACCGGCTCAGATAACCGCTTCCTGGTGGCGCCGCAGGAACCTTCTGGTGCAGAAGCATCACTTCTGGATCAGGAAGGACCAGAGGTCTGTGGATCACAGCTGCTGCAGGGACAAAGGAAAACGGCCCAAAAAAGCCGTTGAAAATTTTAGATTAATCTCAGAAATTTTGGGGGGAACATTTTTGAAATTTCTGGGAACTTTCCCTGTTTTTTCAGGAACATTTCTGTTTTTAATCTTAAAGTTTCAGTTTTTTTTCTATCAAATTTGCAACTTTGCAAGATCAGAAATTTCCAACTTTCAAATCTCAAAATTTGACTATTTTTTAGACACTTTTTGACTTCAAACTCAGAAATATTCATGTTTTTATTTTTACACATTTCTGAGAAAATTGTCAAAATTTTCTATGAAATTTTGGACTTTTCAAACTTAAATTTCCACAGTTTTCTAGAAAACAAGGAAATTCACATCTGAACCCAAGGAGCAAAGTTAAACTGTCGGAGAAATGGTTGTTTTTAGTGTAAGCTGACGTCACACCGCCCCCCAGTGGCCAGTTGGAACATGACAGGCGGTCAGAGTTAAACGTGCCTTAACTTCCTCCTCCAGACTCTCACTTCCTGCCTGGAAATCATTTTCGTGGCTGAGTTATGATTCAGTTACAGCCTTTAATACCCTTTGGTCATGAATGAAACGTTTTTATATCCTGTGGTTAATATTCATCCTGTGAATGAAGCACTTAAAGCTGAATTACTGTAAAATCTCTCAATTTTTTTTTGTTGTGTTTTATTAAATATTGTAGCGTTTTAGCTACTTTACAGCTTAACTGGACTTTTCCTGTTTGTTTCTCACTAACAGCTGAACTCTGGAGGCTAGAGGTGAAAAAACTGAATATTTTAGTTCAATCCAACAAACTAAATACTGGATCAGTTTCACCAATACTGATATACCGATACATTTGGTTACGTTTGATACAGCATCAAACTTCTGACCGTCAGGAGTTTTTCTGTTTTTTTTTTTTTTAATTGTTTTTTTATAGAAAATAATTTAACACATTAACACGATAACCTGAAACAAAAACAAAACTAACGTTTGTGCACGTTCTTTTAGGAAAACATGCAAAAAGTATTTGAGATCAGATCAAAACTGATTTGATCCAAAATATTGGAACTATTAATCGATGCTGGCGAGGAAACATCAATGCTTCAGTTTTAGATTATTTTATTTATTGCAGTTTCTCAAATATATCTGATATTGTCCAAATCCTGTCTGAAGTTTGAACAAAAACAATTAAAATAATAAAATCATCTAAAGGTCAGAAGCCTGATGATTTTTAAGCTTTATTATATTTATGAACATAATATTGTTCCATTTTTCATTTCCTAAAACTTTCCAGATTTTATGATTCCGACATGAAAAACATAAAATAAATGTTCATTCCTTCGATGACCGCCAGATGGCGCTGGGGGAGTATTTCTGGGTAAAAACCTGCAACCTGTCGCTGTTCTGTTGATTAAATCAGGTTTTCTAAAGTCATCAACCAGAACACATGTTGGTTCTTCTTGGATCCACACACACACACACACACACACACACACACACAC
>VMRN01000936.1:0-10363 GCA_010277015.1 Poeciliopsis turrubarensis | reverse complement strand
CTCCTGCCGCTCCTCCTGCCGCTCCTCCTGCCGCTCCTCCTGCCGCTGCACAGATTTGTGACACTTATCTTAATATTGACAATTATAATGGCGTTTAGATGCACTACTTTACGGAAACGTTCATCGGTGGCTGTTTTCATGTTTATTCCACTGTTCCTATTATTTTCGATGTTTGCTATTTTCTGAAGCTTGACGTCATTCAGAGGTAATACATTAACTTGACATTAACAAAGACCCAGCGGGACGGATCATCCGGGAAATGATGATTAGTTAGGGAGAGTCTAACTAAATGTCAGAGAAATTCTGGGTTTATGTCTGCTTATTAAGCCCAAAAACCGCGACTCCTTAAATCTACAAGCGACCTTAAAAAACAAAAGTCCAAAGCTGCTTATAATAATCTTACTCTGTGAGCAAAACTCAACGTACTTACTGCTTTTCCAGTAACAAAATGCGCATCTCTTTCCATTGTTTGTTTCTGTCGCTGCTGATACTGTCTCATACTCTCCCCAAGCCGCAGAGAGGAAGTCAAATGGAATTACAAAAGAAAATAGTAACGCAAAGTGATTTCGATAAGTAACTGTAGTCTGACTACCTGATTTCAAATAGAAACGTTAGTGGTCCGACGTCAGTAATGCGTTACGTCACTGCGCACAGGTTTGCCTTTTACCTCCATGAACATGAACTCTGCCTCCCCCTGGCCTGAAACCCTCTGTTCTCAGCGTCACTAACCGTTGAGCCATTTTTGAGGATATAAACTCATTGCATCTCTGAATAGTGCTGTTTGTTATATCATCCAGTTGTGGCAAAAGCAACAGAAATTCTAGTATGCTCTGGACTTAAGATGGAGTACCTGCACACATACTAATGGCAGCAGGTAATTGCTCTCTTGGGCATTATGTGACTTTTTTTAACAAACCACTGTTACACTTTGGATTAATTTGGTCATTTAAAATGAAGCTTAATGGAAATTTCAAAATAAAGACTGAGAATTTTTACATCAGGTTACTGCTCTTTTGAGCATTATATAACTGATTTAACCCAATCAGTTATGGGATTAGCTTTAGCAATGCTCCTGTAGAACATTCATTGGTCTGAAACAGAAAGAGGTTTGAAAAAACAATCTGTGTGCTACACTCAAGAGAGAGATTCATTTGATGCATCAAAAAGTGATGTCATCACTGCTGATGTCATTGTTACCATTGAAGCTGGACATTGGAATCGTTTTGATGGGATTAGCTAGCCCTAGCCCTAACCCGAGAGGCGCATTAGCCCTTTACCTTGAATAAGCTTTTAGCTATATTTTCTGCTTGTTAGCAATTTTTAGTATACTGAATGGAGTAAGTCAATTACAGACAACATGCAAGTGATGCCCCACATGCAACTGACAGTATTCACGCTAACATTAGCATTTTGGCTAAGTTTGGCTTATACACTACTTTTAACATACTGTAAAGAGTAGTCACCAACAGGGGTCACCAACAGGGGTCACCAACAGGGGTCACCAACAGGGGTCACCAACAGGGGTCACCAACCCGGTCGCTCGCAGGGACCTTGTCAGTTGCCCGCGGAGCTACTTCTAAAAATAGCCATTATCATTATGGAGCACTACCAAAAAATTATTTAATTAAATGTAAAATTGCTTTATGTATAAAACTCTTTCCTGCTGTTAAAGTTCAGAACTGCGCAGGCGCCTGCCTGCAGCAGCAGCGCCTGCCTGCAGCAGCAGCGCCTGCCTGCAGCAGCAGCGCCTGCCTGCAGCAGCAGCGCCTGCCTGCAGCAGCAGCGCCTGCCTGCAGCAGCAGCGCCTGCCTGCAGCAGCAGCGCCTGCCTGCAGCAGCAGCGCCTGCCTGCAGCAGCAGCGCCTGCCTGCAGCCTACAAAGACATTTTCCTTTAAGTCAAGAAAGAAAAGAATAACTTCTGGAGTTTTTAATTTTTTAACTCTATTTACTATTAACAAAATTGTGAAGACAAAATAAATAAATTGTTCCAAAACATCTTATTCGTAGCGCGCATCGCAACACCTGAACCTGGGAACCAACACCGTCCTCTGGAGAGGCTTCGCTTCATGTCTTTATTATTTAGCATCGTCTGGACAGAAAGTCCGCTGCTCTTGTGGTTTAGGTTTGTGCTGATTGTTGCTCATTGGAGAGGTGCTTGTGCTCTTGCAGGTCAGGTGCAGTGATAGTTTTATTTTTCCACATCTGCTGGTGTCAGCCAGCGGGTGACCCGTCAGCTGTTCGGTTCGCGAAACCACTTAAAAAGCGAATAAACCGGCGACCCGCCAGAACCGCGCAGACTGTCAGAAGCTCAGGCTGATCGTAGAACAACGATCAGGAGGTTCAAACCCAACTCGTTCATTTTTAGCTTAGAGAAAAACACAAAGACATGAAATAAACAAAAGCAAACTGACCAATAAGACTTGAGCTTTGGGATTCCCCACCTCACCCATCAGACTGACACAGCTGTATGTGTATAATATCTTTTTACACAAAATATATTTTATTTTCCACAATTTTGCTAATAGAACAGATGGTTAGATAATAAAACAATAACTATTCTTTTCTTTTTTATTGAAAGGAACATTTCAAGGTACTCAGTGCTGCACAGCTGCAGGTGTTGCTGCAACAATCCATCAGTTTGCTTCTGTTTATTTCAGTCACTTGTGGCCAGTTTAGAATCACAGAGAAAAACTGCAAAAGGGAATCAAACTGTTTTATATATATATATAGACTGTATGAAACAAGTAGCCCTTCGTGTTGCTCTGTACCCGTGAAGTAGCTCCCAGTCTCAAAAAGGTTGGTGACCCCTGCTGTAACATATGTTACAGCATGCTAACATACTGTAACATACAGTATATATGTTACAGTATGTTACATACATACTGTATGTGTGGTGCAAGTCCATGTCAGTCAACATGCTTGTGATTCTCCACATGCTATTTATTACATTGCAGCTGTCTTTAGCATTGATGCTAATTTTTAGCATCAGAACGCTGGGTCCAAACCGACGGGCACACTTTGGCAGGCCCCGGTTCAATTTCTTCAGGAATTTTCTAGTAGTAATTAAATATCATCCTGGGGGCCCTAGATAATTAATTTGCGGCCCGATTCAGCAAGGATTCAGTCCTTGCCTTACTACTGGCCCCTTGACTTTGACATATGTGGTCTAAAACAATTAAAGGAGTTCTAAAATAATATAAAAATTCTGTATTATGATCTACCATGTTCATGATACTGTGATTGTTAAACTGTGGTGTTCCATTGTCATTGCTTAAAAGCTGTGCAATGTTGAAAGGTTTGTGTTGGCATGAAAAACCAAAGGGTAAACTATTTCCAATTTTTGTATAGTTTCCAGAATTGTAATAACCGTCTGTTGCGATTAGACCAGTAGTTAGTTTTCACATTTGTTTTAATCAAGTTCTGACACTCAGCTGAAATTTTTAGGTATTTCAATAGTCCAAGTGTTTACAGAAAAATGCTTGCTTAACATGACAGGCTCTTTCCAGTCAATACACACAGTCATGCTCTAATGGCATCTCTCAGTAACATGTAGTTTCACAGAATCGTATGGATTTGATGGTGTCATTAGGCCATGTTCTGCAAATGTCATACACAGCTGAATCACAAGGTATGGTCTGCCGAAAGGTGCATGCACCTCTACACAGTTGAATATGTTCAACTTGAACAGCTGTGAGGAAGTCTGTAGTACTGTACAGTTAAGGTAGAGCATACATCACATTGGGCTGACCGCTGGGAACGTGCAAGTTTTTGCTGTTGTCCAGCTCATCCTGTAACAGATAAAACAGTCATTTTGAGTACTTTTGTTAACCTCAGCTGGAAAAAAAGGATTAGGCATAGTCACTATTTTATTCCACAATTGCAAAATGTTTATTTTGGTTGTATTGGCTATTTGTCCAAAACTCAAATTCAAAAGTAAGACTAAAATATGATCAAAGCAAAAGGTGAATTGAACTCAAATAGTCACCTTGGTGCATCGTGGATTCTAAAAAAGGTCAAAATGCAGTTCTTTGTTTTATTCCTCTATTCAGACAAAACAAGTTACAGGCCTCACAGGATTCTGCTTCTTCTTCCACTCAGATTCCTACACCTCTTCTTTGACTGCTGACAAACTGGCTGACTGATTGGATAGACTGTAAAAATAAAGCCTTTCTTTCATTATATCATAATTTACCACAGATAAACAGAGACATCGATGTCTCTTTGTAGAAACATATTGCTTTTGTTTATGGGTGTGCGCTCGTCATGCATTATTTCCATTTTCAGTAAAAAGTTAATGATGTGATAAAAGTCTGCACCTATGTGACAAAATTGAGAGTGCGCCTGACATTCAAGTTTTGTATGAACATAATACTAGACAGTGAATGCCACAAATAACCAGTGGCACCTCACCTGGATACCATTAATGCTGATTTTAATGTTCATGCCTTTCAGACTTCCTTCCCTATGTCATATCTTGTCCATCATATAAATATTAAATTTGATTCAATTAACTCACCTGTATGAGTCCCATGCAACAAAAGTGTAGAATGCTTTTGTCCAGAAATCCCCCAGCAAAGAATCCATTGTTTCTGATGTCAGCAAACAAGGACAACCAGAACTCCATACTCTCCGTATGCAGAAAGCGCCACCAATATTCAGTCCTTTGATTTGCAGTGCTTGCTCCTTCGAGGTAACTTTGACCTGACATTAACATTTTCTGTACCAAGATCCCCTCTGACTCTCGGACGGCCTCACAAACTCTTCACTGCTTCAGTGTAATAAACTCCTGTCAACTTGAGATCACTATTTGTGGTGTATGCATTGAGCCAGATAATCTTTTGTGAAAATCTATTTATGCTTCTGTTAATACAAAAGCCAAATGGCTTCAGTTTATCATAAGAGTCAATGTGCCAAATGAAGTTTGGACCCTTTGAGGAGTAGTTTCTTCTTTGAAGACGTCTGGCTTGTCTTGAGGAAACTCCAGCTGGATCTAATTCTCTTGTGATCACATGGACATCCTCCTTTCTTACACGAAGTCCATGTTGCCTGCATTTAGCATACATCCAAAGATATCCGTGAAGCTGTCCTGAGGACTGAAGTTCTCTCCTGACGAATTCCACCAAACATGCAAAGTCAGCATAAACTGTGACGAGTGTGTCCTCTTGCATTCAGTATTCTTTTTAAATGTCGCACACTGATATGACACCCGTGCTTTTTGGCAAGCGGAGACTGAATGTCCTTATATTGTAGGCCAATTTCAAAATACAAATCCACAAAACTCACACGCGAGTGTACTGTCTGCTCCATTGTCGTCTGATTCCGGAACAATCCCTCAAACTTTTGCGAGGGAACACAAAAGTTTTGCGAGGGAACACAAAAGTTTTGCGAGGGAACACAGAAGTACCTCGCAAAACTCCCTCACAAAGGGGAAACTTTTGTGAGGGAAGTTTCCCTCACAGAAGTTTTGCGAGGGAACACAAAAGTTTTGTGAGGTAACAGAAGTTTCGTGAGGGAACACAGAAGAAAGAAAATTCCCCATCTCATAATTATGAACTGTTTAATTGTAGTAAGAGTAATCCCTTTGTTATGGACAACATAGACACCCATGAAGATGTTATTATTTCTACACAAGAAATTTGTGATATTGTTATGAAGCTGAAAAATAATGAGGCATGTGGTGAGGATTAGATATCTACTGAACATTTAAAATATACAAATAGGAACATTTTTCCTTTGTTGGCTATTTGTTTCACCGGGTTTTTAATTTTTCGCATTTTGACAAATTTTATGTTGTCTGTGATTTTAGTGCCTATTGTAAAAGTGCTGCACAGTGGCGCAGTTGGAAGGTCCTGGGTTCAGTTCCCGGCTCAGGATCTTTCTGCACAGAGTTTGCATGTTCTTCCTGTGCATGCGCGGCTTCCTCCCACAGTCCAAAAACATGACTGTCAGGTTAATTGGTCTTCCCAAATTCTCCCTGGGTGTGAGTGTGTACATGGTTGTTTGTCCTGTTTGTCTCTGTGTTGCCCTGCGACAGTCTGGCGACCCGTCCAGGGTGACCCCGCCTCTCGCCCGGAACGCAGCTGGAGAAGCACCAGCAACTCCTGACCCCGTTAGGGAGAAGGGTGATCAGAAAATGGATGGATGGATGGATGGATGGATGGATATAGAAGATAAAGGCTGGTAAAATAAATAGCAAAGACAACTATCGGCCTATAGCTTTGGCCAGTACTTTTTCAAAAGTCTTGGCGAGGGCTTTGTTAAGTAGAATCGAGACGTTTATAGCCACATCTGATAACCAATTTGGTTTTAAATCAAACAATATGTGCATTTTTGCTTTCAAGGAAATCTTAAATTTATACAAGAGACATAATACCACAGTTTTTTTTGTATTTCATCAATGCATTAAAAGCTTTTGACCATGTTAATCATGAAAAATTGTTTTATAAATTATATGAGAGAGGAGTTCCAAAATATTTATTAAGAATATTAGTGTTTTGGTATGCTCACCAGAGTATGTCTGTAAAATGGGGAAACTCTGTATCGTCCTCTTTTTATGGGGGTATTGGTGTGCGATAAGACCTATATAAGCTATATATGGATCTAAGCTGTTGAATCAATGTTGGGACTGGCTGTCGGGTTGGCAACAGAATCATCGACCACATGATGTATGCTGATGATCTGGTGATCTTTTGTCCATACAGTGCTGGTCTGCAGCAACTGTTAAGGTTAATTTTAACCATCTTCTCTGTCCCTGCTGAAAAAAGCAGGCCCAAACTATGATGTTGCCACCACCATGTTTGAGAGTGGGGATGGTGTGTCCAGGGTGATGAGCTGTGTTGCTTTTATGGCAAACATATCATGGTCAATTAAATCAATCTCTATTTAGACACAATTATGGTGCATAAAAAAAGAAACGGAACAAAAACAAGAACAATTAAAGCCGTACAGCGGCGTCATGCAGCTCAGTGCCGCTCCGGTCTACTGGCCACCACAGAGGTTCCAGCCAGCCACCGCAAATGGCTATTTTTTTACTTAGAAGTGCAATAAATGAAAAATAGACTTAGATTGCTTTGACAAAAAGCAAAAAAAGCTTGAAGAAAACCTGAGGTAAAGAAACTTATTTTGTTTTATGTTGAAGATGCAGTTCGTCAGCACAGGCGCTCGCCGTCTCTTCATGTGGCACTCAGGTCAGGCAAACCTTGATTTAGTGCTGGTGGCATGCTACTTATCGTAAAAGGAAACATTCTACAACTCACCCTGAGAAACTGAAAACTATTCCCACACACATAAATTCCTCTGATCATAGAAAGAGTCCTGCTGTTCCCAGCTTTTCTTTTCAGTGACCCAGTTTTGACCCATTTATCCATTATTATTTTTAAATCCTATCACTGGTAAGCAATGCGACAGACTGGTGACCAGTCCAGGGTGTACCCCACCTCTCGCCCGGACCATTCGCTGGAGATAGGCACCAGCACCCCTCCAGACCCCACTAGGGACAAGGGTGTACATAAAATGGATGGATGGTAAGCTAGCTGGTTGCGTCACACTATGAGCTGACGTCATGGAAAGTAAACAATTGTTTACATGTAGTACTTTGTGGACCACTAGGGGGCGCCCAAAAATACAGTTGTTGAATGCAAGTCAACATGATGTTCTAATATGCGTGTGTAGAAGGGCTGGGTTTCCTGCAATCAGTTACGTGTTGGGAAATCACAGAGAGCCTGTAACTTTCTTAAACAGTCTTTTCTTTCTGTCCTTGTTTCTTCGGGGTGAGAAGGTTTTGGTCATGTCAGACGTAAACATTCAGTGACTGCACTGCCTGACAGTCTCAGTATGGGCCTGCTCAGGCACTCCTGTTTTGACAGTACAAGTCTTGCTGATCCAGTTTATTTGAATGAGATTAGACAGAAACTGGATCAGTAACAGAAAGGACATATTGCTTCAGTTTGATCAAATTTAATGACAGAAAAAAAGGTGCATCGCATGCATGCATGAACCAGCTTACCCACTCAACAAAATGCAATTACAGTGAGTCAGGAAACAATCCGCCTTGGATTACTTTGTCTCAGAGTCCAGATTATGAATCATCACCTAATCTGATTATTATGGTGCAAAATTACCAGCCTCCTGATAAGCAGTTCAATCTGAAACTTCAGATCCACAATCACTTCTTTAATAACTCTTGTCTTTTTTGAACCTAATCTTATGTTTACAGCAGTTCTCATAATTTTACAAATCCTAAAAGATACCAGATTACTTAATGTGACTTATATTAAGTAAGTCACATTATCCTATAAATCACATTACAGAACAACTGAAACTAGGAATATTAGGAGAAGAGAAGTAAAGAGAGAAAAATGATGTAACATGATTGCAATGGTGTCCATAAAAGTCCAAAAGCACCACATTTCCCACAACAATTAAAAACACATTATTTTACTAGTTCACCAGTAATAGTTCAGTTATTAAACATAAAATATTTTAATGAAACAGTCATATGTTTGTAGAAAAGTGATCTGTAAAACCTGGTAGATCCAAAATTTTAAAAGGGTGTCAAACATTTCCCTCATTAAAATGAAAGCATGCTGTTTCCAAACTTTATTCATATATATTTTCAGAATGTTTTTTTTTTGTTTTTTTTTTTGCTGTTGATCTAAAATAAACATGAATGGAATATTAGTCAGACTTTCTTAGAATTTTTAATATATTTTTCAGTCAAATTTGCTGGATGTTTGTTTCATTTTTTTCTCCATTTCCATAAAATTGAAATAAAAAAACAAACAAACTTACAAAAGAAAAGGTAATAACAGAAATTTTAATCTGAGCTGTCAATTTTCATTTTAAGAAAACAAAGTTTTAGAAAAGTGGTGTTCAATATCAGCTAATATGAGTCAAATGGATTTGAAGATAAGAAGTATTTTCTTTTATTTAACCAACAAATATGCAAAACTTTAGCAAATAAAATAGGTTTATTGTTAACTATGTATTATCATTATCATCATAATTATCATAGAGCTGAAACTTAAAGTGTTCTCCAGATCGGATATTTTTTAGGTATCGATTGGCTAAAAATAGAATAAAATTTGGTCAATTCTGAACACTAAAATTGTGATTTGGATAAAAAATGTTTTTAAGATGCTTAATAAATCAAGTAAAAGGAGTAAAAGTCAGGGGATAGATGTAAGAAACTGCAAAAAGTATTAATTTAAAACAAATGATTTGTTTTGTAGCAAAGCATGCCACATGGTAAGATTTGACTCTGTCTGCAGTTAAATATAAAACGTATCCATCAACATCAAGCGTCTGTACTGGTGTCCTGGGAAAATGTGCATCATTCTTGACTTGAAGTTATTGGACACAAAATCAGTTTAGGGACGAAACATGTTCATCTGCCTCTAAAACACCTGGAGTGCATTATTAAAACTAAACACTGTAGACACTACAGGCAAAAACCTCTGAAATAATACTTTTTCAATCATTTTGATTTCTTATTGGATTCAGTTACATTGAATCAACTGAATCTGAAATTCACACTGGTTTAGCTGTATCCTTTAGCTAAATAATTGGAATGCAGAAAAGTCTCAAAGGATTTGAAGGATCTCTTTGTGCAAAGGCAGGACAAGAATACAAAAAGTAAAGCATACAGAAACAAAAATACTTTCTGCCAAAAAGAGAAAGAAACAAAAAACATCCAAACCAAATTAAAATCTTATTAATCCATATGGGAGAATGCCACAATCACACTGAAACATGGCAGCATCATGATCTGAGGTAGAGTAGATAAATAGTACCAAGTCTTTACTTGTCATTAAAAACAGAACTGTCTATTGTTCAGAAAACCACTTTTTTCTGCTGGCAGCCAGAAGAAAATGAAAAAATACAAATATTTTATTAATTATAAATATTTTTATTGAAATTAAGAACACTTAACCAGAACAAACTGATATTTTTCAGGAGGTTTGGAGTAACAAATATTACACAATGTCACATCTAACATAATGGAAAATCTGCAGTGAGTAAATTATAATTCTGCAGCTTTAACTGCCATATCAGCACATCAACAGAGTGCAGATCAGTGGAAGCAGCTGTATAACATGATGGACGGGTTGTTAATGGAAATACCCACAACACACAATATAGGAATAAAAATCTGGGATCTTTGGAGGTTTATTCCCTCAGCAGAAAGCATGAGGACAAAAACGCAAACATTTCAAATAGACCTGTAGACGGAAAGGGTTTACTATCCTAATTTTCCTTGTGAATATTACCAGATCTCAGAAACCATTAAAAAAATAAAAGCGCCTCTAAACTGTCGAGTTGCCTTCCGCTGCCCTCTGGTGGTGGATGTGTTGAATTACAAGCA
>VMRN01000935.1:0-13641 GCA_010277015.1 Poeciliopsis turrubarensis | reverse complement strand
ATATTACTGTGTAATAATATTACTGTGTAATAATATTACTGTGTAATGATATTACTGTGTAATAATATTACTGTGTAATGATATTACTGTGTAATAATAGTTCTGAATGTTTCTCAGCTTTCAGGTCCCCAGAAAAGAGGAAACTGCACCGCAGACTGTCGTTAGTTAATGGATTAATCTCAGGTGTGCTATTTCAATTAATTTTATTTAACAAAATCAGAAGTCATAGCTACTGGATGTTTAATTGCATTCATTTATTTAAATGTAATTTTTCTGTCATTTAGAGTCTCTGCTGCTGTTGGGGAAAACTCCAGGACGACGTTCAGCGCACAGGAGAAACGCTGTCCGCCATCTCGATAGTTTTGATCAAACAAAGGCCACTCTGCTGCTTCATGCGACTCAGACTCTGCTTCACAGCATCTCCTGTGACCTGAATGTGATTTCAAGGGATTTGTGTGATTCTACCAGCTAACTCTGAAGTGTGGGAGGCCAAGAGGGTGGAGTTGATTCAAATGAAATGTAGAAGAATGATGAGAAATTCCTGATGCTGTTCAGATTATTTTGACCAACAGCTTCTGTCTCATCCTGAAAAGCTGATAGTCTTGAGGAGAAGACTATGAGCTTCTCCTGATAGTCAATAAAATGCATTAAATGAAAACCAGGCCTGGGAGGCACATCTCAGGGATTCATGGCAGCAGAACTAAAAAACTGCTGAACAACCAAAAACAAAAGAAAGAGGTGATCAGACTTAACGGCGTTGGCGGATTCTGACAGCATCAGAGCTGGAGGAAGACTCCAGGAATCGGGACGAAATCGGGTTCCTATTAAAATACGCAGCATTTCTTAAGTTCAGCTCTGTTTGACAAGAGAAGGCTTTTTATTGATGGATCAGCTCCACCCTTTGGAGTCTCACTCCAGAGATTTTTGATTTAGATGGAAGACACCTGACTCATGTATGATTGTGGGACCAAGTGGGTCTGGGAAAACTTTCATTGTGTTTTACAGAATTGTAACCATGAATTGTGATGCATGTTGTGCCGGATAACATTGTTTGGATTTATACTCTTTTTCAACATATGTAGCCTGATTAGTAAATTAGTAAATTAGAAAATGAATAAAAATATAAAATTTGTTGGAGGAACACATCATTGTTTTGAAACTTCTTTTCCAGTGAATCGAAGCCTCTTGGTCATTTTGGATGCTGTCATTTTTATCATTGATCTCAGGTTGAGGACGTACCTGAAACAAGTCAGGATGTCTGAATGCAGAGAAACGATGCTACTCAAACATGAAGCGCATTGCTCAATCGACCTTCTTCAAACTTTGTGTGAGATTGCTTTGAACATTATAAAGGGTAATATTAATGTTCTCAACACCGCAAATTCGGAAAAGCTGTTGGCTGATAAAAGAACCAGTTTAAAATGTAATCAGTCGTCTGTCCAAAGTGAAGCTGGACGGTTTATTCTGTTAATTATCACAAACTTTATTCAGATTCAGGAGCTGAGATGGAGGGAAGTGATTATGACAGAGGATGATGATGAGCTACGGACAGATGGAGGAAGAGTTCAGGTCAGTAGGGTTAGGGTTAGCATGAAGAATGAGGGAGGAGGAAGCTAAGCTAACGCTAAGCTAGCAGGTAGAACGAAAAATCCTGAATTTCAATAGAAAATTGACATTTTTTCCACTGAAAAAAATGTCAATAGAAATTTTTCTGTTGAAAAACAGAAAAATTTCCCTTCTGTTTGTAAGGGAAAACCAACAGAAAAATTAGAAAACAGATATTGAAACCATTTAAAAATGTTTAAAAAATGAGCAGACACGTTTTCAGTAAGTACTATGTGGGGGAGTTGTACCCAAAATGTGGAAATGTTCAACATTGGAAATGACTGCAAGAACGTCAGGGCGGTCTAGTTAAAGTCTGCTGTTAGTAATTCAAGTGAACTTATTGCACTTCACCTCTGTTAGGGTATCCATGCTTTAAGTTAAATTAGTCTGTATACACATATGTATGATAAGCTTATTGTCAGAAACTCGACTTTCATAGAGTTAAAAATAAAAAAAAATATTTTATATAATTTGCTTGTACTGGTGGGCAGTACAAGCAAATTACTGACAGTACAAGCAAATTGTGTCAGATTTGTGTAATGAAAGAAAAAAACTGTTTCTGGTGAAATAATGTTCTCTACCAGCAACAGCGGCTGGAGGAGAACGTTTTTAATTTCCACCCCTGGATTAAAGCTCTGCATATTGTTATGACTCTGTTAAGCCAAAAGGTAATAAACAAGCAGAATAAAGTTAATTAATATTTAATCCATCCATCGTCGTACCTCCTTGTCCCTGTTGGGGTCGGGGGTCAGCTGCTGCCTATCTCCAGTGAGAGGCAGGGCACTTCATGGTATTTATTTTTGCATAAATAAATATATAAAAAAGTTAATATGTTAATTTCTTCCATCTGTTGTCAATCCAATAGCACTCGACCCAGCTTCCGTTTTAGGGAAACGTTGGCCGTAAGGAAAGTGCGCCACCTTGTGGTGGTACACCACATGGTCATTGATGCATCTACGACCATCTTAGCCAGTTTCTCCCACAGGGATCCTGGTGTTGAAGGCTGATGAAAAGTCAAAGAAAAGGATGCAGACAGTGGTGTCAGTTCTGTCAGGGGAGGAATAGACCCTCTGCAGCAGGTATGGAATTGCATCATCCACGCCTAAACGCGGCTGGTATGCAAACTGGAGAGGCTCTTGGTCTGCATCCAGCTGGTACCTCAGCTGTACCAGAACCAGCCTCTCCATAACCTTCATAATGCCAGAGGTCAGATCTATGGGTCTATAGTGCTTCGGTGTTTTTGAGCCGTAAAAGTCTTTGCTCTGCCTACATCCCCCAGAATGCCGTGCAATTCTGGATTGGAGTTCAGTGAAATTGTCTCTGTTAGTCATATTTATGATTAAGATGAAGACTGTTCTTTTTAATATGAGAGACAATGGTATTTAATTCTACTTTTGTGCATTCCACAGCATTTTAAATTTCAGTTGAATAAAACGTTTGTTACATTCTCAGTAACAAGAGTCTTTATCCCTTCAGGACATAACCAGGATTTAAAGTTCAGTTTGGGTCAGAAGACACCAGATACTCCAGAGACCAACAATGAAGAGGATGAATCTGAACCTCAGCAGTTAAAAAAGCCGGACAGTGGGGTCTGCGTCATGCACGGTTTGACTCCAGCACACTTAGTTCTTCAAATGAGTTCTCACCAAGGTCAGAAGAATTTAGCATGTCAGCTCTGTGGAAAGACCTTTCTCTACAAATGTAAACTGAAATACCACCTGAGAACTCACACGGGCGAAAAGATGGTCTCTTGTCAGACTTGTGGAAAAACATTTCTCTGGCAAAGTAAACTGAAAGAACACATGAGAAGTCACACGGGGGAGAAGCCTTTCTCATGTCAGACCTGTGGGAAAGCTTTTACTGAGAAAAGCAAATTGAAGCAGCACATGAGAACTCACACTGGTGAGGTTTTTTCATGTGAGACCTGTGGAAAAACCTTCATGTGGCATAGTCAGCTGCTAGGCCACGTCAGAACCCACACAGGAGAAAAGCCTTTCTCATGCGAGTTCTGTGGAAGAGCTTTCACTATCGAAAGTAAATGGAAATACCACATGAAAGCTCACACAGGTGAGACTTTCTCTTGTGAGACCTGTGGAAAAACTTTCACCTTGCAATGTGCTTTGAGGGACCACATGAAAACTCACACAGGTGAGAAGCCTTTTCCATGTGAGACCTGTGGGAAAGCTTATATGAGGCAGAGCACTTTGAGGGATCACATAAGAACTCACACTGGTGAGAAGCCTTTTTTGTGTCAGACTTGTGGAAAAGCTTTTAACCGGCAAAGTAGCTTGAGTCTCCACATAAACTTGCACACAGGTGAGAAGCCTTTCTCATGTCAGACCTGTGAAAGAAAATTCAGTTTGAAAAGTCAATTGATTTTTCACATGAGAATTCACTCTGGTGAGAAACTTTATTCATGCCAGATATGTGGAAAAAAATTTAGCGTTAAAGCTCGGTTGACAGTTCACATGAGAATTCACACGGGTGAGAAACCTTTCACATGCCAGATGTGTGGAAAATCTTTCACCCACCAGAATTCTTTGAATTTTCACATGACTTCTCACACAGGTGAAAAGCCTTACTCATGTCAGACGTGTGGAAAAGCTTTCAATATGCAAAATGGTTTGACTCGTCACATGAGAATTCACACAGGTGAAAAGAATATTTCATGTGAAACCTGTGGAAAAGCTTTCAACCAACAAAGTCATCTGACGTATCATATGAGGTCTCACACTGGTGAGAAACCATTCTCATGTCAAATCTGTCCAAAAAAGTTCAGCAGAAAAGATCTGTTGAACGTTCACATGAGAACTCACACAGACAAGAAACATTAAACATGCAGTATATCTACTTTTAGATGGACGGTGACTGGGATGAACTTTACCTTCATAATATGATTGGAGTTACTGTGTTAATACATGTTGCTAATATCATTCAGTGAGGAACAGAAGGAACCCATCATAAGCGCTCGTTTGGTACATTGAAGCATTCCTCCTGCTACGGTTGTCAAAATAACCAGCAGTTTGATATATTTCTATCAGTTGTTTGCCTCAAAATTGACACAAAGGCAGCCGTTTCCATTCATTCCTCCCCAATAAGCTGCTGGAAGTTTGAAGCTTTCCTAACAGGAAAACAATGTTCAGAAAAAGTAATTAAAGTTCCTTTATTTGCATTTAATTGATGGTCCCTGATTGATATGGTGAGTCAGTTACATTTGCCGTCAATCATTCCTACAAGAATTGCAAAATTCCTTGCAAATATTTCTAAAGTACTGCCACAAAAATCATAAAATCCTGGAGCGTCTGTGTACTTAATCACTAAAGAAAATATTCAGACCAAAATGAAACATGGCTGCTGCTGGTTGTATCTGCATGGACCAGGTCCTTGTTTACTCTAAAAGTATGATTTGAATCCTCATGACCCGTGTTTGTTTTGAAAATTAATTTATCTCAGTCTAGAATTATTCTTTATTCAAAAATGTATTTATATCAACAATAAATTGACAGAGAAATGTAAAAAGAAAAAGTAAATATATGCTATTATTAAATAAAATAATTGCATAACTGAATCAAAGGTAAACACTTTCATAAAGATTATTAACTTTCATTCTCTGTTTTCTTGTTTGCTATTTTAGAGAGATTTTTAAACCAGATATTTTTATAAATAGGGCTCAGTTCTCCAGACTGAAGTTTTACCCCAATTATGAAAAGTGAAAATGTTATAATTATTTGTATGTTTTGCTCTGCTAAAATTATTACTATGAAAAATGGTAGATTATTTTTCTTGGTATCAAATTGGATATTTTATTATTGTGGCAACCAAACCTTTCCTCTTTGAGAGTCTGTGTTGGTGTGGGAGAAGCGATAATATTGTTTAAGTCTGGAACATGTCTTGAAATTAATAATAACAATTTAGGCTCTAAATGCCATCTCCTTCCCTCAGTGTTTGGTTTTCGTACTTAAAGTCTGGACTCATGTGAGGATGATGTAATTTGACCACCTGTTTCACTGCTGTCATTTATCAACATCACCAGAGTTTAAGGACTTCCTGTCTTAACAGGAAACAGAAACTGATGTATTTTAGAGTTGTGGTACGATTAGAGAGGAGCTACTGGCATCACACCATCCGTTACTGGTGCCTCTTGCTTTACCAGGTTTTTTGGCATTAAGATTTCTGGGGTTTTCAAGTTTTTTGTTTTGTGTTTCTGGATCGCCTTGTGTAGAAATGCTGCTGTATGAATAAATTTGCCTCTTGGAGTTCCTGCCTCGTCTCTGAATCTCTCTATTTCACCGTTGTTAACCCGTTTCATTTACTTTATGTATTTCTTGCTTTTCAAACACTAGTGTGCCGAACACTAGCCTCACCTGGCCACCGGGGGCAGTGTAAGGCTGGCTGTGAACTGGAAGGTCAGGAATCAGGAAAGCTCCAACTGTGAACCCATGACACTGAGTTTTTGCTTTCATTTTGTTTAAACATCCTGACACAGTGAAAAGGATGCACTAAAGCATTTACTCAGTATAGATCGGTGCCATTTTTAGGTCGGCTGATCCAAAGACTAGAGAAAAAAACGAGTTCATGGACATAATAAATAAATAGTTTATTGGAAAATACAGCAGTGTTCATAATAAACCACTATTTAAAATTAGACAAAAGTTTTGTTTCATTCAAGCAGGCAATAATCACAGACACTGTAGGAAAGTGAACATTTTTCATTTTGTTCATAATTTTCCTTTTAAACATGTTAGGATATAAAAGTCAAAATATTAATACTGTAAATAAAGAAAAACAACCAATAATCCTGGGTTTTATGTCCATGATTAAATGTGGCGCTTCAAATGCAAACAGTTGAAACCATTAATTTACATACAGAAAACAAAAACACTTTCACATTTTTTCTCCCTGTCTGAAGGTAAATCAGAAAAAACTTCTGTTGTTTCAGGTCAGAATCACCAGATTTATGTATTTACTAAAAGCCTAAATAATAGAATTTATTTGGATGAGTTGTTGCGGAGCTGATGTTCATCCAGGACGTGCTAGCATAAAACGGTCATGTGACTCACACAGCAAGTCTTCAGTCAGAGGCCTCTTCATATTTACTGCAAGATGGACTGCTACTGGAGAGCCTTCCTGCCCACAGCATCACCATCCACCAAGTTTTGAATATCCTTGGAAGACAAGTTATGACAACATTTAATTTCTCTTTAGAATGAATTATTTTTTAATTGGATTTTAAGAAAAGATATTTGAATTAGATTTTTAAAATATAATTTCTAAACATACCAGTAACATATGTTAAGAATTAAAGGTTATTTCTCTATTTCAGGAGGCAGAAATAGATTTAAAAAGTGTTTTTAATTAGCGTTCAGTCTCTTCTCTCCAGCAGGGGGCGGAAATGCACACAGCTGCTTAAATAAATTGTGTCGTAACTTCCGGTGTAGCGGTTAGCCTGGTTAGCTCGTGGCGTGTCCGGGTTCTGTTGCGGTTCCGCGCAGCAACAATGTGTTCCGTTGAGCCTCTGAGAGAGTTTATCAGAGAGAGACTAACTGCTGCTGCTGAAGAAATCTTCACCCAGCTGGAAAAAACCATCGTCCGGTACGAGGAGGAGATCGACCGGCAGCGGAGGCTGCTGGACCTCAGCTGGACCCGAACCGAGCCAAACCCCGCAGGTAGGTCCGCTGGAGACCCGAACCGAGCAGAACCCCGCAGGTCGGTCCGCTGGGTCCGACCCGGCAGCAGAACCGGGTCCAGACATCCCCTGACGTTCAGAAATCAGTTGATTCCCGGGTTATTGTGATGCTAACTGCTGTCAGCCGGAAGAGTGACGCATTTCCGCTCTTTGTTTAAGTCTGATAGTGAAGAATCACCAACAGAACCGGTTCAGTTCACCGAGTCTTTCTGCTTTCATGCCGTAAAGACTCGTTATAAACTGAAACAGTTTCTATCTGTGACTTCCGGTGTGTGAGATCAACTGGTGCCCAGATCAACTGTTTGTGAAGCCCAGGTGGCTGCGTGGATGCCTGATCAAAATACTGCCAGGGTGACAAAACGGTTTGCAAAATGTTCTGAATCCTGTCTGAGGAGGAACTTTCTGTTTCCACAGATGAAAATGATGCTTAAATTACTGCTGTTCACTGGAACATTGCTGTTCACCAGAAAGAAAGCCAGTTTATTAATATAAGACATTTTCACTAACAAGGAAAAGGTTCACATGATGAAAATCAAAATGAAACACCAAACACTTTACATTAAGTTGGCAGAATGAAGGGATATGTTTCAATCCAGACTAAAGTTAATCTATGCAGGGGTTTTAAGCCTGTATTTAAAGCAGAAGTGGAACAGAACTCACTAGTTGTACTTGTGGGGGTGAAACGATGAATCCATTATTGAAGTAATCAACTAGTTTAGTTATTGATTAATCACTAATAGACCCAAAAAGGTCATTTGCATTTCCATGTTTAATGTGAGTGGTTTGAGCCGATGTGTGACATCATTCATGTCGGCGTTCCTCTGGTCTCCTCCAGAACTCCAGCATCATTTCTCCAGTGAGGAGCTTCCTGCCGATCGGGACAGCAGTTCCAATCCGGACCGGGACGCACCAGAACCGGCGCCTGACGACGTCTGCTCCAGGCAGGACGGAGCGCTGGTGCTGAAGCAGGAGACCGAGGCCATCATGGTGACTGTGGACTACGATGATGAACCTGAACCAAGCAGCTACCAGCTCCTCTACCAGAACCGCCCAGAGACCCAGAATCGGAACCAGGAGGCGCTGAAGCCAAAGAAAATCAGAACTCCCGGCGACAGACCGGACCTTCTGCCACAGAACACAGATGGGAATCTGTATCCCTGTCCCATTTGTGGGAAATGTTTTGCTAAGAACAGTTACTTGACCAAACACAAGAGGATCCACACCAGTGAGAAACTGTTCGTCTGCGATCAGTGCGGGAAGGCCTTCAGCAACACCAGCTACCTGGCCAATCACAAGAAGACTCACAGTGGCATGAAACCGTTCGCCTGTCTCATCTGTGGGAAAGTTTTCACCCAGCAGATTCATGTCACCGACCACATGAGGATTCACACTGGAGAGAAGCCCTTCCCCTGTGCCACCTGTGGGAAACACTTCAGGCAGAAGAGCAGCTTGAACAAACACCTGAGAACTCAGCACCAGAAGCTGGAGGCATGATCGGGTTCTGAGCTGCTGGCTGGTACTGCCCCCTAAAGGCCTGGAGGCATCAGACTGCAGAGGAGCATCAACAACTTTCCTGCTTTTAAACTCTACTTCCTGTTCTTTAGCCTCTCTGAGGATCACCGTATGTCCCTCCATCTCCCAGCTGAGTGGAAGTCCATTAGAACCACTAAAAAAATATAGATGTTAATCTCTGTGTAAAGTTGGAGATTCTAACATTTACTAAAAAGACTGAATTTTGAAAATAATAGAAAAAAGTCTTAAGTTTGAGAAAGTTGGAATTCTCCCCCCCAAAAAATATGGGTGTTCTGGAAAAAATGTTGGATTCTGACTTTTTTTGAAAGAAGGATGAATTCTTTAAAAAAAAGGCAAAAATGAAAAAAGAGTGAAAAAAGCAGAAATTTGCCGAAAAGGTAAAAATTCTTTAAAAAATATACTGAAATAAAAGTTTATATTCTGAAGTCAGAATTCTGAGGAAAAAGATCAAAATGCTGAAAAACTCTGCAGAATTCTTAACAGAAAAGCTAAAGGTCTCTAAAAAGTCTGAACTGGTTGTTTTGTTTTAGTGTGAAATGATGCCAGGACAATGGAGCCTCTGATGAGCAGGAGTCACTGTAAAACCTGCTGCAGGTGCATCTCTGTCCACTGACTGCAGTCACTCAGTCCTTGCTTGTGATATATTTGTATATTTTTCAGTGTAACAGCAGCTTCGTGACAGCGTGGACTGTAAATGCTCGAGTTTTGTCTGGATCACTGTTGATGCACCGAGTCATGCAGTTCTTCTGTAATATTTTATTTTTTCCGACTGTAAAACCGAAGAACATGCTGCAGTAGCAGAAATATTTCTGCATACTTGGTATTAAAGGTCTGATCTTGAATTCAAGCTCCATGTTTCACATCACAAAACAATAATTATTTATGTCACCAACTGAGTAAAGACCAGAATCATTTACACCCCAGGCAGATTTAGGTTTAAACGTATTTTAATATTCAGCCAGAAGACAAATTATGAGCAGGAATCAAACTAAAAGCTTTTATATTTGTATTTAATAGCTAAGGGAACTGTTCAACTGAAGTAACGGTTATATTTCAGAGAATAAACATATTTTCAAAAATGGATTTTAAATGTTATTTAAAGCGGGTTTCTGAGTTCCACTCCGGGCCAGAAGGTGGCAGTGATCACGGTTAAACAGGAGAGCCGGTGTTTCCCCATCAGCTCTGGTTCCCTCTGCGTCTCTTCACTGCTGCGCACCTCTAGGCGCCAAAATCAGCCGCTTATCCGGAGAACTACGGAAGCCATGAAGGCTCAAACGTGCTTCAGAGAAGCATGTATGTATGTATTTCAATCTGCCTCTTAAAGCTCATCAGATTCTGCTGCCCCAATTTAACGGGGAACAAAATCTGATGGGTGAATTATGCCCACCAGACACTGCTTATGCATATATTCATAAAACATAAAGAATTATTTAAACAAGCCTTTCTTACAGAAAGAACGAAGGAAAAAATATGTTTTAAACAGATTTCCACAGACTAAATTATTTTAAATGTTTTATTTACAATTTCCACAAAAAAAGCGCACCAGTTTTTCCCTCAATAAACTTATATAAAAATGTTAAACGATTAAATCCTAACATTTAGTGACAGTCAGAAGACACTATTAACTGTAGTTGTTTGTTACTTAATGTTAAAGCATTAAATCGCTTTTTATTGGGAATTAACAGCTTGGCTGATTTTTCTTTTAAGAGTTCAATGTTGAAACATTCAGAGCAAATAATGCAAACAAAATTTGAATGCAAAGTTTGTAAAGCAACAAGAAGTAACCTCTGCATAAACGAGACTCGAATAAGAAGTAGATATAATTTAGAAATCTGAGTTTTTGTCCAGTTAACTTGGATTTTTGGCCATAAAACAAAACAATGCCTCGCTGATCGAAAAGTGAAAAGAAATCCTTTACTTCAACTTTCTTCTATTTTAGGAAGTCTGACATCTAAATGCATTAAACAGGAAACATCTGACTTAATTCTGTACATGTTTCAGTAAAACAGAAAGAGATCCAAGATGTTTGTCAGGTTGCAGTGAAAATAAGATGGAAAAAAAAACTGCCGGGAGCATCGATGGCTCTACTAATGGGATAAAGTGCAATATTGTAGAGATACTGTATCACAGTTTTACTCATATTAGTGTTTTTGTGTTTCTTCCTTTTCTTCACTGGATGTCGCTCTTTTCCACTGGTAAGCCTCAGTTTCCTTTTAAATGTAGACATTTTATTATAATCAGTTTTGTTAAAATGCATTCACTGATTTAACCATTCTGTTTCAGGTTATTGTTCATTTAAAAACATAGTGAAGCTTAATACATTTTTGTAGAACCAGCTGTAATCGACACCACAGCAACCACTACTGATGCACAAAAAGTCATTTTATCATTTCACAACAGATTTGACATCATCCATCATTTAAACACAATCTGTGAAAAAACAGATTTCAAGCAGAAACATTTGAGAATTTATTAGTTTTCATCACATTAATAGCATGACTGTATGTGACTGCAGCATTAATCCACATAACACCCGGTGTGAAAGCATTTCAATAACTGTCACCAATTAAACAGAGAAATTTGTCCTTTTATCATTTTACATCATGCATGATTTCAGCTCTATTGTAAGAATTTAATACCGTCCTTTATCAACTACAAACCATCTAACATGCCGTTAGAGTTAATAGAGTATTTTTCTGAACACTCTGCTGACAAACTGTTCAACTTATGGAAAACATTAAATTGCTTCTTTGAAACAAAATTTTACCGCATGTCAAATTAGAGCTGGAGCAGACGTCATTTGGACAAGCACGATGGGTGGAAGGTTTCTCTTTTGTGAGTTCTGATGTGGTAAGTATAACTATTTTTATGGCCAAAACATTTCCCACAGGTTCCACATATGAAAGGCCTCTCACCTGTGTGAATTCTCACGTGACTATTCAAAATCCGCTTTTCACGGAAACATTTTCCGCAGGTTACACATGAGAAAGGCTTCTCACCTGTGTGAGTTCTCATGTGGGTATTCAAAACATGCTTTTCACGGAAACATTTTCCACAGGTCTCACATGAAAAAGGCTTTTCACCTGTGTGAATTCTCACATGGTTATCCAAATGGATTTTTTGATTGAAACATTTTCCACAGGTTACACATGAGAAAGGCTTCACACCAGTGTGAGTTCTCATGTGACTATTCAAATTGGCTTTTTGATTGAAACCTTTTCCACAAGTTGCACATGAGAAAGGCCTCTCCTCAGTGTGAACTCTCATGTGGGTATTCAAAATATGTCTTTGACGAAAACATTTCCCACAGATGTTACATGAGAAAGGCTTCTCACCTGTGTGGGTTCTGATATGCCTAATCAAAGTATTTTTTTCGCTGAAACCTTTTCCACAGGTTATACATGCAAAAGGTTTCTCACCTGTGTGAGTTCTCATGTGATTATTCAAACTACACTTGTGACGGAAAGTTCTCCCACAAGTTACACATGAGAAAGCTCTCTCCTCTGTGTGAGTCCTCATATGGCTAATCAAAATATATTTTTGCCGAAAACATTTCCCACAGATTTCACATGAGAAAGGCTTCTCACCTGTGTGAGTTCCCATGTGGCTATTCAAATTACATTTTTGACTGAAACCTTTTCCACAGGTTACACATAAGAAAGGTTTCTCACCTGTGTGAGTTCTCATGTGGATCGTTAACTCAGTGTTTAATTTGAAACTTTTCCCACATACATTACACTGCTTACATTTTTTTAATCTGTAAAGCTCCTTGTCCTTCACGCCTTTCTCTGCATTGTCACCTTCAGCTCTGGTTTTCTCAACTCTCTTCTGTTGCGAGAACATTTGCTTTCCACTGAGTTCTGGTTGTTGGTGATCTGTTTCATTATTAGACGCAGTTGGGATTAATGGATCCGTCTCCTGCTTCAGTACTTCCTGGTTATAATCCTGATTGATGCCTTCAGCCTCAATCTTTACCATCTGCTGGGATTCTGATTGCCGATCATCTTCCTTCAATTGTTGCAGCTCCAGTTCCTCTGGTTCTACTTTGATGTCGACTGATCCAGGACCTGGTACCATAAATGTATCGGTCTCTTGCTTTGGTGCAGCCTGGTTTTCATCCTGACTGATGTCTTCATCATCAGTCTTGACCATCTGCTGAGATCCTGATTGACAATCTTCTTCCTTCATTTGTTGCAGTTCTAGTTCCTCTGGTTCCTCTTTGACTTCAAGACATGCAGAATCTGTTTCTGTTAAGTCACCTGTCAACTGCTTCAATATTATCTGTTCTCCTTGCTTTAGAGGTTCTGATCCGTACTCCTCTTTGACTTGTGGAAGTTCTGGTTCCTCTTCTCTCTCCTTGATTTTTTGAGACTCTGTTGGATCCACAGCAGAAATCTCTTGTTGGTTGAGGTTAAATTGATGAGCAAGAACATCTTGCTTAATGGCAGACATAATGTGACAAATCTGGGAAAAAGGGAGAAACAAAGTATAAAATTAAAATGTTAGTTAAATAGCAGCAGTTAGGGTAGTGTTAGGGTTAGGGGTTAGGGGTTAGGGTTAGGGTCCTTCAGCTGAAGGACATCAACATTTTGAAGGCAGATATCGGCCGGCGCTTGCTGTTCAGTTGGATTTGTTTTGTGCAACCATGAGGGCAGATCAAGGTTTGTGTTGCTTAGAGTCAAAGTGACCACAACATTAAAGCTGCTGGTGAAGCACAACCTGAAAGGGACGGACACGGATCCATGAGTGCTGAGGTGCAGGAAGGATGATGGAACCGGGCCAGAGGGGGAACCGGGTCAGAGGGGGAACCGGGCCAG
>VMRN01000934.1:0-13659 GCA_010277015.1 Poeciliopsis turrubarensis | reverse complement strand
ACTTACTGTAGACGATAATATTCAGGTTGGTGCAGCACTGATCTTTCTCGTTAGTATAGTAGCATTTTGGAGTCAAATCCCACTCAGTCATGTGTTCCACTGTCCAGGTCACTGTGCTTCCATTAACGTCTGAAGTTCCAAGAGAAGCTTCCATATTAATAACATTATCATCTGCGGGAAGACAGGCCTGCTGACAGGCTACACATGTAGCAGAGGTTGGATCACCGAACTTCACCACCAGGCTGGATGGAGTTATCACAGGTTTATCTGGACAGCTGTAATCTGAGAAAAACATGGAAAATAATATTATTACATTTGAGTCCTCAGAAGTCAAAACACAATGAAATTAGCCTTTGTAAATATATAACTTTCATCGGATAAAGTTCTTAGGAACTTAGAGCTTTTTAATCACCATTTTAGTGTTTAGATAGTGCTACTAACTGGTGTGTTGTTTTTATATTTAACTTTATTCAACCCAGACACAATCAGTACCGTCGATCTGGTCTTAGAAATGCTGGATGAAACGTCTCACCCGATTTTTTTCTCTATTTGTAAGTATGATCTAGATTCTAGAAGCTCTTTTCTTCTGCCTAACATCATTTAGATTTTGACTAAGCAACCTCATTGACACAAAGTAATGCGAGTCACGCTCCGCTTCACCATTTATTTTGCCATCATTGTTCTCTATGTGCTGTGCTTTGCTTCCAGGTTGTTGATGGTTTCAGGTTTTCTGATGTTGGTGTTGCTCATTGCAGCAAGTTGCCTTCCTGTGAGTTGCTACTCTTCTGTTTGGTACCTATGAACTGAACCATTTCATTACTCTAGCCCAAGGTCATTGTTTCACTCCAGAAAATAAAAAGATTGACTCTTATTTATCAATGATATAAAGATAGCATCTCGCTGCAGCAGATGATCGTATCAGACAAAGACGGTGGGCTCCTCGTGAGTGCTGGAAGCAATAATATCACAATCCTAATATCATGCAGCCCAATAATCTAGCATCAAAAGAGCAAAATCAAAGATAAAATTACTGTTTGTGGAAAAAGGGCAAACTGTTCTTCAGCATTATAGTTCAAATTCATATTACATATCTAAATATATTGTAAAACGTAAGGACATGCAAGCTTTTAGAAAAAACACAATTACGTAAAAAAAAAAAAAAAAGATGACAAAGGATCAGTTGGAGGTGCAGGTCATTTCATTTCACCCCTTCCTCATTTCACAATGTTGCAAATTGGGAGTTTTGCACCTAAAAATGTCAAGTCACATGTTGGGTACTGCAGCTTCCTGCCACAGCACAAAACACGACTGTAAGATCAAATAAAATCCTTAGTTCTGCCTCTAATCTGACGCATGAAAAGTGGAGCACATTTTAATATTCCTGGTTTTCTCTTGGGAATGTCTGATTATGCAGCTCCAATACATCGTCTGTTAATCATAGGAAGTTATTCAGAGGTCATGCTTCACAAGAGTCAGCTGATCATGACAAATATGTTGAGAGTCGTCAGATCATTGGCAAGCAGTAAACAGAGAGATCGTCTAAAGGACACACAGAACGACAAAACCGAGTTAAGAACGGTCCGACTGGGAGGAAAGTGAAGAACCGTCACTTTTGGAGAAGCTAAATGAATAAGGATCAACAATCTCTTAAACATTTACTGAAATCAAATCTAAGCGAAACAACAGAAGTATTAAATGTCCAGGGTTGCGTTTCAAAGTAAAAGTAAAAGTATTTCCACAGGCACCATGTGAAGGGAACTCTGAAGGTTCCCACAGAGAAGCTCCGTAGCTGTTAAGAAAACCACTAATCGGAGGCTAACTGGAGAAAGAAAAATTGCATTTGCAAGCGAGCACAAAGACTGGACTCTTGCGCTGTGGCGGCCCAGAAGTTAAACTCAACCCACATGAGGAGGCCATAGTCCTCAACACGGCCGTCACAGGTTCAGATCCCGGTCCGATGACCTTTGCCACATATCTTCCTCTTCTCTGTTTCCCCACTTTCCCATCTGACCACTCTGGAATGAAGGCCACAAGAGCCAACAAAGTCTTTAAAAAAATAAAAAGATTGGACTGATGCAATCTTTGAGCTGAGATAAGCAATGAAATACTAAATACTCTCCAGCCTTACGGCGCATCAGGGATAAAGTGATGTGCCCATCTTCCCCACTGCTTTCTTCCCTGCTGCTTACTGAACCCACATGTGGGATCAGTGCTGTGATCTAGGGCTGCTGGAGTTGATCAAATCCAGGTTCAGCAACATTCTGAGCCCAAACTATGTCATGAGACTTCCGAGATATACTGGATAACCAAGTTACTCCATCAATGAAATGAGTTTTTTCCTGATGGCTTTCCAAGGAAACAAGACATTTCCAGGATTCATCAGGTTTAACATGTTAAAGAGTGGCTCCGGAGACATCTTTTTTTTTTTTTTTTTTTGTTCCAAAATCACTTTTGCCAAAAAAAAATAAATAAATAAATAAAAAAAGAGGGGAAGCCATATTCTTTATTTGGACCCACTAACTAGGCCTGTGATCTAAAACTTCAATAATAGAAAGTAAACTCAGAGGTTAAGGTTTTATTGAAGCTGCTGCCAATAATGTTTTTCTCAGTTGTTTGACTTTTTTGCTCTTTTACGCAAAGCAAAATTCAGTGACATTATCTTAGGTGATGAAATAACTCTTTGGATTCAAACCTACGGATCGCACTAACAACAACAACAACAACAACAAAACACGCTCAGCTCAAACAGCAGGAACAACGGGGCCCTGATCCCCGCTAAGATGAACGACTCGATCCGCGGAAAGTTGGAAGCGATCTGGAGGAAAGCTCTCGCCATCCTGAACCGACGCGGGATCAAATCCCGGCGCGTGACGGGAAACTCACCGCACGCGGACACATGGAGGCACCGCAGCACATTCAGGAAAGAAATCAGCAGAACCAGGCAGGGGAACATGTTGACCCTCGTGTTTCAGATCGACTCTCCGGTCCCAGAAAAAGGTGGAGAACAGCCCGACGGCGGCGTTGAAGTGAAAAAGGCAAAAAGCTGCGCACTCACGAGACGCAGCGCGGGGAGGGGAGAGGAGGCGCAAAGAAACTTCTGTAGTTTCCCACCGCGGCGTTTCGCTTTAAGAAGCTAAATTGAAAGTGGAATTGGAGGTCGTGTTTCAGAGGCATACGGATTACGCGTTTTGGGAAATCCCGGTACTGTCAGCAGAGGGGAATGTGCTCCATGAGTCTGCGCTTATCTGGCTGGTCTAATCCAATCACAACAAGTTGTCCGTTCCCCCGAAAAGAAAAGAAAGTCGATTAAATCACGTTAATCCGTTTGTTTTCTATCTTCCCAGATGGTGGAAAACGTTTTTGTCATGTGAAAGAAATATTTGGATAGAGTCCTGACACTGATGAATGCTGGCTCATACTAGTACAGTGTAAGTAAAACATTGATGACATTTTCTAACGGCGCAATCAGTGGTGGCCTGAAGTGGATGGTATATTTATAGGCTAGGTCAGCATTGCCTGGTGGGTCTAAAAATAAAATCCATTCCATTCCTACAAGTTTTCCTTTGCTTCTTTGCAGAAAACTCATCTCCACCCTGTTGGCGTTGTAAGAAGATGTGGCCGAGCGTGAAAGCAGCTGAAGTTCAGCAGCTTCAAACATTTCACTGTTTCTAAAGAGCTGATGAACCCACTTCATCAGCAGTGGGTTCAAATTCAAACCATAAACCACATCATGTGTTGACGTAACAGTGCTGGCAATCGAATAAAAAATAAAAAAATAAAAAATCAGTTTGATCACGATTAATTACCTTGCCTAACTTTGAAGGCTTGAAAAATAAATGTGCTCACATATTCTTGCAGGACTGGTGACCTGGGCAAGCCCCTCCTTCTCCTGCTCTCCAACCAATTAAAATGCAAGCAATTATGATGAAGCAGAAAGAAAGTGATGGAGATTTCCAGAACTCAACTCTACGTCTAAAGTAAACATACTTCACTATACAAGCAGTAGAAAACTTGTTCAAGTGACTTGTCAGATTTTCTTTTCTCTTTCTTGAGTTCCCCGCTCCTATCTGCTGCCGCTCTGGGCAACTGCCCATGTAGCACATATCAAAAACCACCACTGTGTTCACGTTTTCAGAAGATGTGCAGGATTATGTGAACTCAACACACTGTGATAGTGTGATTGCCTCATCAACAACATAATGAGAGTATTGCTTTGATTCTTTTATGCATGTTTGAAGAATCCTTTAATCTCCCGTGGCAACCATTCAGCTGTTCAAAATGCCTAGGTGGACATAGCTCCGCCTTTGAGGCACAGCTCCTCCTCTAAGTCACAGTTTCCATGTTTCTGCCTCACTCAGCTCCTTCGGACTAGCCAGCAGAAATTAGCAAACACCTGGTTGATCTCCACATCTGCAGAGTTTGTCACAGGAACTATTTCTCAGTGCAATGCTGGTTAAAAACGTTGTCAAAGGGTTAAAAGAGGAGCCATGTTGTGATGACGTCCTGAAGGCGGCGTTTTTAAAAAGACGGGTGCCCAATTTCAACGCATTAATTACAAAGTTACATTTCTTTTAGTAAAATATTTGACATTTTCAGCATTTTTACAACAACTGAAGGTATCAGCTATTTGATACTAAAAATGTCACTATATGTGCCTGGAAAATACAGAGCACAGCCTCTTTAAGAAAATGTTGACTCTCAAACCAAACATGTCTAAAAGTTCTCCAGGTTTTTATGTTCAAGAAACTTTAAAGGAAGTCATTTCTGAATTGGAATATAGCTAAACTTCCCTCTGTGTGTTTCCTAAAAGTCCCTCCTCTGTTTATCAAAACGAAATCCTGTCCTAATTTTTTTATTTTCTTTTATTTTTTTTGTCTGCTAAACACCACCTGTACTTGTGTGCCCATTTGTCTTTGAAGCCACTCCAAATTAAGCTTCCTGTAAACGCTCCACTTTATCGCGAGGTCAGCTTTATGGACGTTTGTTTCTACAAAAAGGTCAGGGTTATTTCAGCCGAAGAGCTGAAATAACCCTTCTTAAGTCAAGGTTAGTAAGTGATTAAATATAAAGAGTTATTTTCGATTTGACTTCCTAATTCTCACCAGCTGAAGGTGTGAAGAGAAAGCACACAAACATTGCCGCGATGCAACGTGATTATAAATAACTGAAGCGCATTCTGAGTCATTTGAAAATGAGCTCCATGTTACTGAAGCTAATTGCTGAGAAAAGAAATCTTCAACTATTCAACAGTAATCTGATCAGCTTTTTTTTTAGATGCTTTACAGCTAATAGTTATATGACTATTAGCATTATTATATATATATTCAGGTTCATGTTGATGAATGGCAATTATTGAATGAAAGTCAAACTTACGCTTTACATGGGGGGAAGGGACGTTCGGTTACATACATAAAAACTGAACTTCCTTTTATCACTTCTGCATTATGTTATGGGAAATTTTCGCCGCAGCATGAAGCGCTCACATACTGTGACTTTTTATGACGAATGCTTGAAAAGAAATAACAATCTAGAAAGAATATTTTATTTACGGAAGAAAATAAGGGAAACTGGGAAAAAAATAAAGAAATTACGACTTTTGATCCCACAAGATTAAACTCTGAATTTGGAGAAAAATAAGCCTGAACTTTCTTTTTTCTTCCAGTGGGCCTAATTGATGAGATATTTATACTGAATTATAAACAATGATCCCAGGAGGAGGTATACCACATAAATGTCAGCCAGCAGATGATTTAAGACGTGGTGTTTTGTCACTTTTCACGCCCAAGCACATCCTGTCCGAAAGCAGAGACTCGACTCTGAGGAGCTGTGGCTGTGCATGTGACGCCGCAGTCAAACACCAGAACAATAGGTTCAAGGAATTTGTTGATTGCACCTAATATGTAATAATTTTCATTATTTAGGCAGTCTGAGTAAGAACGGTTCTCAACACAAACCACAGAGTGTGGTCGGCTAAAGTTGTGATACTATTTAATGAGTGCTGCCTGCACGGCCATTGAGATCTTAATCTGTGGCTTTATTTAGATTTTGTTGGAAAAAAAAAAAGCTGAATTTAAAGCAAGTTTATTTATTTATATTGGCCTTTATTTGATAGCAAAATAGGTAATTAGAGGAGGGGGAAGGCAAAAGCCAGCAGGCGGGGAATTGAACCTGCGACAGCCACATTGAGACTTAAGGCCTCCATATGTGGGTTTTGATTAACCGCTGCGCCATCACAGCACACCCCGAAGTAAGATCTGTTTAAAGACAGATTTAGACATTGCATGAAGATGCTGTACAGTACAGAAAGTCAATATAGCAACACATAAAACTAGCTGCATTCTGACCCGAAGCCATGTTGGTTCTGAACTCTCTCCAGGATGTTAACACTCATCAGTTTTTTACGCATTTTCTATTGAATGTTACACATTATCACTTTTCTTATTGATAATAATAGTTGTATTAGGTCAATAAAACCTTACATTAGAGGTTGCAGACTGTTTTAATTCAGCATTTCAACCTTTTTTTTTAAGTTGGAAAACAATGTGTGTGTATATATTTTTCTCGCTTTGCAGTTACGTAATACTTTGTGTTGGTCTGTGGTTCCTAAAGCGTGGGGCGCGCGAAGCGTTATGGATGAATGAGACAAACAACAAACAAAACAACAGTCACACAAAAGTGTTTCACTGTGAAGACGGTTTATGGTTTGTTTTGTTGCAGCCTGAAGTATGAAATAAACTTCAGTGGAGTTTGAAAATTAAATATGTGTCTAGGTTAATGTCTGGTTGAACAATGTGTGTACCCAGTTGATTTATTGATTTTTTTTGTTTGTTTGTTTGTTTGTTTTTGGCAGGGATTTTATTGCAATCCAGAGCGGGGCCCAGAAAATCTTTGGGAACCACTGCTCTAGATCATGAAATCCCATTTCCTGATCATTTTGAGACGTGTGCCTGCTTTTGCAAGGTGTTGTTGCAGAATGCTGGAGCTGTGGTGGCTTAGCGGTCTGAGTTTGGCGTGCCTCCCAGCAGCAGGAATGCTCCTTGTGAAGCACAGAGGCTCGAACGTAAACAACTTCACAGGAGACGCTTCTCTGTCACTTCCCCTCATGTCCAAATTTGGTCATGTCTGCCACTGGGAAAAAAAAACTGGCTGAGCGAATGACCTCGTTCACAACCACTTAGTTGTTCTATCCTCTTTTCAACTTCTCAGGACAACATGAGGCCAAAAAGCTTCTTGGTATTAACTACTGTTGGAGTTATTGAGAACAAATTCTTATTTCCAATAAGAATCTTGCAGGGAGGGAAGATCAAGCAGATAACCTTACCTCACCGTAAAACCATAAAACACAGAATTTCGGGAGGGGAAAAAAAAGCAACACGTTTTTCGATTCAAAGTTTTTCCGCCAGACTGAGGTGAGGTTTTTTTTGGCTTTTATCGAAATTAGTGTATTTATTTAAACTACAATGGAAAGACTTTGCTTTCGCGTTTTTAATGGTGTCGTCAACAAGAAGATGCTACTGACGAAGACGAAGAAGACGACAGGAAGTGGTCGGAGGACGACGGCGCCGCTGGTTTTTAATGAATCGTCGAGTGAACAAATTTATTCACGTAATTTTAATTGCAACCACAACTAGTTTTTAAATATTTTTTTTGACATCGTTTTATAAAACATCGAGACAAAACAAAACGGAAGCATTCTTTTTTTTTTTGCTGAAACATGTGTAGGTTTCAGCCTGCATATTTAAAAGCTCCTTTTGTCAGCGGGTTGCTCAACTTTACAAGTTGCAGAAATTGCCTAAAGGCTGCGTTCATTTCCAGCTAAGAAATAGTGACGTTACCTCTGAGTTGCTTTATCTCTGCTTTTCAGCTCCTGTCTGTTTAATCTGAGAAATGCTGGAAGGCAAATAAGTTAACCAGAAAGTTTTCTGTGGAAGAGCAACTCCCTCTTTTCTGGATAACGACTTAATCTCCCGACTGTTTTATTGAGACGAGTTCATTTCACAGTTGTTTTCTTGAAAGAAGTTCATTTCCCATTTTCTTGATAGTTTTCTTGAGATAACGGATTCATTTCCGTTATGAAATGAATTGAGACGTGTGCCTCAATTCATTTTTCTTGACAATGGGAAATGATATCTTGAGAAAATCATTCGGAAAAAAAAAAATGTGGAAAATGTCCGACTCGATTTCTGAGCACGTGTAAATGCGTTGAAAACAATAGTGAAACGGTGATCTCAAGCATCAGTGAACAACAACATTCAGTGATACAATAAACCAGACACACCCTCATGGTTTCCTTATGGGAAGTGATAGAGAAAGCTAAATGCTTTGGATTAATATGAGCTCCTTTACTAAAGCAAGAGTCCTGGCAGTCTGCAAAACGTCTTAACAAAATGCTAAGATGTGAAAACGACCACAACGCCTTAGAGAAACCAACTGGTGCTGGTCGTCAGTCTTGGGGCTCTGCATTGGTTTTGTCAGTTGAAAGAATTGATTTTCCAGAAAATTCACCTAATAGTCCGACAGAAACGCCTTCACAGAACAAAAGGGTCCCCAAAGCTTTGTCTCACACTCTGCTGACCTCAGCAGCATGCTAAGTGCTATCAGAAAAGTCACGACCTCTTTCGACTCCTCCAAGTGCAAAACTGTTGCGCTGCCATTCAAAAACAACCTATCAGAGCCAGAGGGAGGTTCTGAGAGCTGTCAATCAATATCCTGTACGCGCCTCAATGCGCTGATGGTGGAAAAGCAACTTATTGTTACAGAAAATACATTTATCTGCCATCATTGGTGGCCATGCTAACTAGCCCTAGCATTCACAGCAGGCTATGCTGAGGGGGACCAGCTGTAGTTTAGCACAGAGCAAGTGGGAGGGGCTGAGCATGAGAGTGATTGGCAGCGCTTAGACCCGCTTCCTGGCTCTGATGTTATTTCTGATTGAGTGGTGTGTTTCTGCACTTTGTACTGGGAGCATTGGGAGAAGGCAGAGGAGCTTCTTTTTCAGATCATCTGTCTTATATTATTCTATTATAAAATAATGTTAAAAAAAAACCCAACATTTTTCATAATAGTTACACACTGCGGCTTTCAGGGGAAAACGTGTTTACAAACTTTAATGAAGACATGATATACTGAAGAAAAGCCCTTCACATAAATGAAACTGACAACTTCCTCCTTTTGCATAGGTCAAAGGTCAAAACACCTTAATGATATCCATTATTTTAGACAGTGATTGTTTGTCCCTGCTTTTTACAACCATGATCTACTTTAAATCTCTCTGAGAAACATTCTCACTTTTGACTCCAGAACGAAACGCAAATTGTGTTATTGACACAATCCAACACACTGTAAAGAAAGACATTTTAGGAACTGATCTGTGAAGCAATAATGAATATATTAGACAGCATCCAGTTCCACTCAGGAATTCCCCACAAAATCCCCCTTCCGCTCTGTGCAAGCACTTTGACGTGGGGTTGTTTAGAAATAGTTTCCATTTCTGTAAAACAAAATCTGAAGTGAAAGCTCTAGTGAATTTAGCCAGGATAATTGTAACGTCATGAAGATTTCACAGAAAAGCGGCCAGAATCTAACCTGAACCAGCGGAGGTCGCTATTTATACAAATTACAAGTTTTCTTGTTCATTTGTTTGTTTGTTTTTATTGCTTTCCAACATTTCTCTGACCAAACGTAACATTTTCATAACTGATAGTTCAACATCTACATCATCTAGCCATTTGTGAACGTCTGCAGTTTCTCACTCCTTCCAACAAAATCCTCAAAATCCAGCAAATCCTCATTCAATTCTCAGGAGCAGGAGTTTCTTAAAGAGACAGCAGCCCAATTTCAAGGCATTAAATTACATTGTCAAATTTGACATAGAAATCATTTTTATAACAACTCAAGGTAACATAGTTACTTGATGGTGATACAAAACGGAACTAGGTTGCTGGAAAAGAAATAACACTGTCCCTTTAATAATGTCAAATATGTCAAAAGTTCACTAATATTAAAGGTAATAAAAAAATTAAAAAAAAAACGGCATGTCACAACCACCATTGCTTAACAGATTAAAAACAACTTACGTAAGCTTTCAACTCATGATTTTGTTTTTGGACCGTGCTGCTGGGACTCCTGATTTATTTAAAACGCAATTACATCGTACAGTCTTGTGACACATCAGAAATATCTGAAACTCAGCTTTTTCAGTGAAACTATAAGTCATAGTAGGTTAAGGAGTTCATTAAATGTCACCACTGGACGTTCGGTGACGTGTTGGGCAATTATTGAACACCAGTGTGTAACTGCTGTCATCAATTTGGCGTCATCGTAAAATTGATGGAAAGACACAAAGATGGCGGAAGCTCACAGGAAAAGCCAAACAACCTTCGTTTTCACCAGGCTGTCGCCATGGTTCCCTCTGAATTGTTCCTTTGTCTCAGTTCCTGTGAGTTCTGTTTAATTTCTTGGTTTATTTTATATGTATATATAAATGTTGCACATTTCCATCTATTCTTTCCTGCCTTTGTCTGGGTCGGCCCAAACTACAAACTACAAACGCTGAATCTCATCGTCTTTCTGTCGTTAGTAATGACACAGAAAAGTAAAAATACACTTTTTTTTTCCTAATTTCTCAAAGACTTTTCACTTTGTGATCATTAAACTGAAGTTGCATCAGCTCCTCTGATAATACTCACACAGCACAAGAGGTGCAAATGCTGTGTAACTTCACACAAAGGTGTCAATAATAATAGAAAACCATTCAGAACCTTCAAATAACAGAAATCCTTTTTTTTTTTTTTTTTTTATTTTTTTTTTTACAAAGCCTGCAATCAAAGCAAACGATCAGAAGGCTGCCGGCTTGAATCGCTTCTGTTCACAACGACGACAGACTCAACGAGTCGGAGAGTTTTTGCAGCTGCTGACAGGAAACAAAGCAGATGACTGTCACATTTTTCTCCACAACTAATTTCACATTAAGCACAGCACAAGATGATATAACACAGATTAACTGATACCAGCACTGAAATATGGACGGCTGGTTTGTTGTTTTCTCCGTAAGAGGAAGCTGAAGCGAACAGAGGGAGGAAAGGTAGGGACTTTTCACATAAAGGGCAAAAGTTCAAAAATAAACCAGTGAGCAACGACTGCTGGTCATTAGTCATTGCCCGTTTCTAACTCAGAACTTAGAAACGAGCAGAAAATATGTCAAAACATATCAAAGTGATTTGCAAGAAAATGTCTGATCTATGCTCTTGCATCAGGGCCATCACGCTTGTTTATTACAGCTGACCACTGACCGCATAATTGGTCAAACTGGAATTATAAAAATTCTTTTCAAATCGTATTTGTGAAAACAGTTAGAAAAAAAACAATCCCACTCATTAAACGAGTTTAGAAAAAAAACAAAAAAAACTCACGTTTCTTGATAAAAAAGATTTTGCGTAAAGATGAGGGTGTTTTTTTTTTGTTGTTTTTTGGGGGGGGGGGTTTTGCCCGTTTCACAATTAACATATTTTGCAAAACTGTGATTTTCATTTCATGGCATCACTGCAGTTGCAAAAATTTTGCATTCGTTCGTAATGGAAACACAGCTATTAATGTTAAAAAAAAAAAAAAAAAAAACCCTGAGGGGAGGGCCAGACAGAACAGAGCATAAGAGACCACCCAGAACTTTACATAAAGTATTTACTGACGTATCATAGAACGTTTGAGATCATCCCACCCCTAACACATAATACCAATAAACAGTCCAAATTCAATTGTACAGAGATTGTAAGATATTCATTGCAATGTTCTTAGTTAACATGGAAACCATTAGCAACAAGGAAATGAGTTAAATTGGAACATAAATTTGACCCAAACGCAGCAGAAAACAGCCGGCTGACTCAGTGTCACTGGACCTGCGCATCCTGCAGCCTCAGCTCTTCCCTCCGTGACACACAGTGTTCTAACAGTGAGTGTCCTGCTGTGGGTTCTCTCCCACTTCTACTGTGTTTTGCGACAGATGTAGACTGCAGCGGCAACGACGATCCCAAGCAGAACCACAGCAGCTACTGTGCCACCTATTGTGCGCGCGCTGGTGTTTCCTGCAGAAAAGAAGAGGAAAAAGGAACAAAGATGATTCAAAAGTACCATCAACGTAAAAAATAGTCAAGAGGGAATAATTGTAATCCGTGGCAGCCTGAGTGTAAAACATGTAACCCCCAGATTCCAGGTACAAAGAGTTCCTGTAACTTTCTCACAACACTGAGACCATCTACTAACAAAGATTGTTGTGTTGCACTGCGTCCAAACAGAGAGCGTCTTTTGGTCGGTATTCTCCCATCTTGTGCCGTTTGTAATAAAAACTGTAGATGACTCCTGAGCCGATCAATATCACAGCTGCAGCAATTACTACGGCGACTATTATGTACGGAATGAAGTTTTCTGCCGAAAAGTAGAGACAAAGGGGAACAGAGATGATTCAAAATACCCAAACAGTTGAACATGAGTTCAAGCTAAATAATAATACTGGAAGAAGCACTACGACTCATTTCTCTGAATGTTAAAAACTTTAGAAACTAACCCTGAGGAAGCTCACCTTGGACTGTTACGTCAAATGTAACACTGACAGAGTTCACGGTGTTGCTGACGGTGCAGACATATTGCCCTCCATCCTGAAAATCAACTGAGTCGATTCTCAGATCGGTCTCACTGCTGTGGCCTTTGTTGGACGGCAGGGTCCAGTTGGACCGAGGTTCGGGGTTTCCTTCACCCAAGCAGGTCAAATGGAGAGTTTCTCCTCTGATGATGCTGATTGGAGCTGGATCAGCCGGAACCTTCAGCTCAGGCCCATCTGATGGGAACAAGATGGGAACAAAATGGAATCATTCAAACATCCAATATGTGGAAAAAACACCAAGATCTTTTGGATAAACGCTTCCACTTGATGCTACATATTTCAAGGGACATCTAGAAACTTATGGAATGTTTACTCAATATCCAGAGTAGCTGGAATGTATTTTTGAACACAGCGCAGGCTGAGTTTCCATTATAAATGTGCACAAAATGCTGACGATATCTTACTAATGTTTGGGGGGAAAAAAAACACATTTTCGCAATTGTGTATAAGTATATAGTATGTGTGTCTGTCTCTGAACTTACAATAAACTGTAGCAGTGAGATTGTCTGATTTCACCACTAGAGGGGGCTGTGGCCCTTCAGCTCCCAGGTCCAGTTTGGCTTCACACCAGAACTGGACTCCATTGTCTTCTTTGCTGGTGTTGTAGCTCAAAGAAAATATCTCATCAACTGGTCTCTTCTTGGTATTGTTGCTTCTCACTTCACCTACAGACGTCTGACCTCTGTAAAAGGTCACAATGAGGTTTTCAGCCGGAGCGACTTTCAGAACGTCACACTGCAGGGTGACCTCTGAACCCTGGGTCAGAGGTCCAGAGGGGTTAATGCTGAAGGACACACTTTCTGGAGGTTCTGGGGAGAAGACAAGAACAAAAAAAAAAAACAATAAGAGCAACACCTGTTAGTAACACCAAGCAATAACATTAATGTTTAAAACATTTAAACATAAAAATACATATTATGGTGAAAAACTTTAAATGCTTTGGCGACATTTATTCACTTACTGTAGACGATAATATTCAGGTTGGTGCAGCACTGATCTTTCTC
>VMRN01000933.1:0-13709 GCA_010277015.1 Poeciliopsis turrubarensis | reverse complement strand
GATTGAAAGCATCAGCATCTTCACAGACCTCATTGCAGAGGTGATGAAAGATCACAAGGAGTTACATTTCTGTTTCCTGCATGTCTATTTTTTACACATGCTGGTCAAACCAAAACATCTGACTCACCAAAAGCGGCAGCCATGTTGTTCGGCAGCCATGTTGTTGACAAGCATATCCAGTTTCTAACAGCCTCAGATGGGAGGCGACGTAGGGATTTAGCAAACGATCACAGACTGAATAACTCAGGCTGCTTTCTATTCACCATATTGTTGAGCTATTTTGACATTTCACAAATAAATGTTCTTAATGGAAACACCCCAACATTGAAAAACTCTTGTTTTACAATCGAAAGTTTTGGCACTTGGTGAGCTGTTGTTGTTTTATTCCTAAAAACTGCAATGGAAACATTTTGCATCAGACGAGTGAGAAACCTTGATAAACAAAGACAGGAAGTGGTTTCAGGCTGATGGTGCAGCACTTATTATCTGAACAATCTTATTTACGTAGGATTTTAATTTTAATTGTTTCTTATTTAATGAAAACAACAAAATTGCTAAATTGTTTTTTGACATTAGGACAAAGTTTTGGTCAGATTTGCTGTCGTGAAATAAAAACATCTGATTGTGACTCGAAGTTTTGACTGATTCAAAATCCAGCAAAAAGAAAAAAAACTCCCAACATGAAACAGTTCACTCCAGACAAAATGTAACACCTGAGATTTATATACTAAAAGTTCAACTTACTTTTCAAAATGAATTGACATTTTAAGGTACCTGGAAAGTCTGTACATATATTAAACTTGTATGGAAATATCTGAATTAACTGCAACAATACAGCCACTAAATATTGGGCTTTTATTCTTTATTATTGTTTAATTGCTGAATATTGAAATCAAATCAGAAAAAAGTCTGATTTGGAGTAAACGTTGAATAAATATAGAGGGATCTCAAAAAACCTTTGTAAGTTTTGAACTTTTCAAAAGAAAGTTGTGTTTTTGTTTAAAATGGATTTTTCTGTTTTTGTGTAAAAAGTCAGGAAAGATATGAAAACGTTCACTTAAGGAATGCTGCTGTTGTATCTTTGGCTAAAAATGTTTGTTGTCTTATTTTAAAATAAGAATTTAGTTTCTTTGTATTTGCATCTATTATTGCAAATAAACAATAGTCTCTTGTATAAAAAGGCTTAACGAAAATTCTGCAGAATGGTTTTTTATGTGATTGACTGATCGATCAATCATCAGAATAATCAATTCATTGCAGCCCTACTAACAACTGAACCCATCTAAGTAAATCTAATGGGTTAGCAAATTTGAAGTGGGAACTGATAAAATTCAGCCTGTAAAGGAAAGAAAAAAAAAAGCTTTGCAGAAAGTCAAAGTGTGGAGACGAACAGCGCTTCGTGCCAAAGCAGTTCAGCAGACGAGCCTTTCCAGAATCAGCCACTATTTTTAGTCGTCCTCCAGTCACAGAGAGCAGAGTGGATGTTTTTAGAGCTGCACTTAAAAAAAGCAGAAGAACATTCAGGTTTTAGAAACAGCTAGATTTCCTCACAGCATGAAGACAAAAAGCAATTTAAAGCTACCAGCATTTTATCTGATGGAAGAGATATTTGAACTCTCCCAGTATTGGTTCTGTTGCAGCTTTTCTCTATGACCCCTAATTATCCTCTAAACATCACTGGGTGGAAAAGCTGGACTGACCGGATCCAGTCTGAGCCCTGCAGCCAACTCTGTTCCTGTCAGGCTGTTCTTCATCTCCTCAGGACTTTTGTCTTCATGAGTAGAGAGCCGGCGCCATAACGCCATCCAGGACGGGAGGCAGAGATTCCTGGATAATCTGGAGAAAACGTCTGTTTTTGAAACAATACTATGGGACTCCAATCCTGACGAAAAGCTGCAGCTTCAGGAACCCGTTTACCAGGTCTCGTTTGTTTGTTTGTTTGTTTGTTTTTTATTCTGCACTGACTTGTTAATTTCCATTATAAAGTCAATTCACTCCTTCAATAGATTAAGAATCTATATTTACTGAGACAAACATTAATTTCATTTTCATTAATTAAAACCAGGTCACAGGAACTTCTTCCCTTCTTCTGCTATAATATTTTTAAAACTGAAGAAATTGGATGTATTATGAATAATCAATTATTCATTGATTTTTCATCATCTAATTTAGCAATCTATGAAATGTTAACTGGAGTATAACAACACAAAAAAAGCAGTTTGATTTAAAAACCATACAAAATTCTAAACATTTTGCATTTAAGATTGAACAAAAATCCTTTGTGAAACCCAGAATTCCTCAAGTGTCAGTTTTTGAATTCTGTAAATAAATCTATAAAATATCTTTTTCCATTGCAGCGCCCCCAGCTGGTTTCTTTATACTCCATGTCAGTCAATTACTGACTTCCAGCCGACGGGATTGGATAATTATTTGTTGTTAAAAGCAGAACCTCAACATTACAATTTGAATTTCTCACATAAATGTTATTAAAGAACCAAAGTGAGCTGAAAAATCCTTCACAGCCGCAGCTGCAAACAGACAGAGAAGCTTTTTTCTATTTCACTCAAACCTGCGAACACCAAGTGTTTCTATATCGGCAGGCAGAACAGAGAGCGCGATGATCCGGCAGTGACTCATCCTTTTCATGCCTTCCAACACCAACACAGTTGAACACTGAGGAGCAGCTCCTGTCATCCATCACCGTTTTCATAACACAAGAACAATCTAAACTCCAGGACAGCAGCCGATGTCTTTGTTCGCCTTAAATGAGGAGAACATGAAGCCTTCAGCAATAAATATTTGAAGGTTTAAGCCTCTGAAATGTTGCAGAGTATCTCATAAAGTTCAGGATTTTCACAAATAAACATTTATTTTTAACTTGATTTTTCTTAAAACAAAATTGACCAAACGTCTGTCAGAAAGATGAAGGAATCCTAAAATTGCTCAAATATAGCAACATGTTTATTGAAAACAAGCAACTTGTTGAGAGATGCTTGCAACATGACAGCTAATTTTCTGTTCTATTATCATAAAAATGAGCATTTTCAGTAAATGGTACTGAGACTTTCACAGTACCTGTGCACTTTGGTCAGATGAATCTGTATAAAAGAACTCCATGGCTTCTGTTAAGTACAGTGGAGGATCTGTGAGGCTGTGGGCCTGTTTCTCTCCCAAAGTGTCTTGTGAAAATGGCTGAAACACAAATCCCTCCAGGGTTGTTTTGAAGCAACTGATTGGTTTGCTCTCTGCCAGCCTCATGAAGATGACATCAGAGCCATGACTGACATGAAGCTCTGTGTGGACGGCAGCATCGCCACCAGAACACAGAGATGCTGCCTGAATGACAAACTCTGGATCAGTACGGAGGAATCAAAGAGCCTTTAGGGAACGAGACGGGGAGTCGCTGAGCAGGAAACAGAAGAAGCTACAGTCCAGATTAGAAAGAGAAGAAGAGGAAGAATCTGGAGAATAAATTGCAGTGTGAGGATTTGAGTTTTTGTGTTTTTACTGTTTAATTTAGTCCCTGTATTGTCTTGTCTATTTGTTCATTGGTTCCAGCTCTCACTTGTTCCCTTGATTGTTGCCTTGTGTGTTTATCCTCAAATCCTTGTCTTTGTTCCCCTTTCAGAGTCTGTGTTCATGTCTCGTCATTCACCTGTTTCCTGCTTTTCAGAACCTTGAGAGCTACAATACACTCTTTTCCCCACGTCACCCTGAATCTCACCACATCCATCCTCACCATCAACAACCATAACTTTGCCCTGCAGAGGAGCAAAAAAACAAAATCATCATCATCATCATGCTCTTCTGTCCCTAACCTGATAGACATCCCATCTTCCTCCCCCACAGCTTCCTGTCAAACCTCAGATGAACTGGTCAAACTGGTCTGAATGTTTCCCAGCTCAGATGTTTCGTCCTCCTCCTTAGTCATGGACTCTTCTGAGAACTAGAACCTGAACCCGGTCCAGATGGTATCAGCACATCTGGTCCTGGGCTCCCACAGAGTCCAGCAGAGCAACTCTGTGGGATTCTGCAACATCTGTTCATCCTCAGCCCGACCCAACGAAGGTTCTGTTGCTGTGGAAGAAATCCTGCCTGGTTCTGGTACCAAAGGAAACTCACCATCAGTTACCAACAACTATAGACCTGTTGCCATGACAACTCCCATAATAGAGGTCCTGGAGAGACTCCTGCTTCCCACTTGAGGAAGCAGGACCCCCTGCAGTCTGCTTATCACCAAGGAGACGGAGACACCTTCATCATTCACCTGAGGATCATCTGGTCTGCTTTGCAGGAACTCCAGCAGACAATAACTCTAATCTATATGATTTGATTAGATTAGATAATCTAATCTATCTGATCTATATCTTTGACTGCCTCACTAATAGACTGAAGTACTGAGGGTGGAACCCGGAGGCAGCAGGAGAACCTCAGGCCTCTGGATTGTCACCATTGCTTCCTCTCTCTACACGTCAGGCTTCCAGCAGTCAGATTTCCATCATCTCCAGAAATACTCAGATTACTCTGCAGCTGCTGGTGGATGACAGATGGACCAGAGGCCAGAGAGCTCCTGGATGCTTGGGGGCATGGAGGGAACAATCTAATCATCCAGGATGGAAACAGAACAATGGAGATTATTTCAGGAGAAACAGGGTCAAAAATCACACTCTATTTACTTTATGGAGAAGAAGTGGAGGATATAAAAACCTCAGAGTTGATCTGGATAAACTGGAAACACAGGAGAAAATGCTTAAAGGAGGAACAGAACTAGAACCAGAACCAGAACAGAGCGACTGGAGGAAGAGAAGATCAAGAAGCTGCAGATCCTCCATCAGTCTGTTGGCGAGAGCCGCATCAGAACCATGGACTTGAAGAGGCTCAACAACTTGATAAAGAAAGCTGGTTCTGCTCTGGTTCTGACCTGTTCTGGGTTTGCGCTGGTTCCAGATCTGTTTCTGGAACCTCTGGATCTGATGATGCAATGAAGGGTTCTTCATAAAAATCAAGGTAATTTGGGCCGACCCAGACCATTGTCTCCGTCAGACTGTCTTGGGAAAACAGAGCGTCTTCAGTCAGAGGCTTCTTCATATTTGCTTTAACACATACTGCTACAGGAGATCTTTCCTGCCAATAGTCATCACCGACTGCATCAGGGGTGTCCAAAGTAGGACCTGAAGGTCCTAGTTCTCTCCCTGTCAGTGCATAAGTGAAGCTGCACAACACAAATGCCTGAAAACAGAATGTGAAGATATTGAAATCAAAAGCTGTTAACCCTGCTGGCTTTCTTTCACAAATCGGTTTCATCAGATCAACAGTTCTGATGGTACAGTTCCAAATTTGCAGAGTTCTCAGTAAATAGATGGACGAATGTTGGATGGATGGACATGCTGTCGTGTTGACTTCTCATAAAATGACTTTTACTTTTGTTTCTTCCTCTGGTTTCCATTTTCAAAGAATGAATTAGTAGAAATGTTTAAGGGATAAATTCTTCACAAGTTGCTGACAATGAGGACGAATCCTGAGCCTGTTTTGCCACATTTCCGCAGAGCCGGTCTGGGCCGATCCGAACCGAAGCGGGCCGACAGCAGGTTCAAACACCGGACCAGGTTGGAAGCTGAACTTCCAACCTGGTCCGGTGTTTATGCACTAACCCTTCCACCCTGGTCTGTTCCTGCTTCCTGCAACCCTGAGAGCTGTGGTTCCAATTGGGCCGACCACACCAGTCTGAGTTGAAGTCAGCTAGTGATTGGTGCATTGGCTGTGGGGTTGAAGCTAAAGACCAGTCTATTTCCTAGATTTCTTTTTACGGTTCAAATCCTAGAAGCAGCAGAACCCAACGTGAGTCCAGCTCAGACACAGTCAGGTGAGAATATTTTTCAGTGGAAGGAAAACCTGTAACGTTAAAACAAACTCGGTCAAAACCCAAAACGCAGCCAACACAGGAATAAGTTTCAACTGAGGTTTAATGACAAAATAAAAGTTTAGATGGTGGCCACGATAAGGTGGCAGCCCTCCTCGGGCTGCCACCTTATCGTGGTGGAGGGGTTTGAGTGCCCCAATGATCCTAAGAGCTATGCTGTCGGGGGCTTCATGCCCCTGGTAGGGTCACCCAAGGCGGACAGGTCTTAGGGGAGGGACCAGACAAAGCGCAGCCCGAAGACCCCTATGATGTACTCAAACTTTGGATCTAGTGTTCCCTCGCCCGGACGCGGGTCACCAGGGCCCCACTCTGGAGCCAGGCCTGGAGGCGGGGCACGTTGGCGAGCGCCTGGTGGCCGGGCTTTTACCCATGGAGCCCGGCCGGGCTCAGCCCGAAGAGGAAACATGGGTCCCTCTTCCAATGGGCTCACCACCTGTAGGAAGGGCCGCAGGGGTCGGGTGCAATGTGAGATGGGTTGTGGCCGAGGGAGGGGGTCTTGGCGGTCCGATCCTCGGTTGCAGAAACTGGCTCTTGGGATGTGGAATGTCACCTCTCTGGTGGGGAAGGAGTCGGATCTGGTGTGTGAGGCTGAGAGGTTCCGGCGAGAAATAGTCGGTCTCACCTCGACGCATGGCTCTGGTTCTGGAACCAGTCTCCTTGAGAGGGGCTGGATGTACTTCCACTCTGGAGTTGCCCACGGTGAGAGGCGTCGAGCAGGGGTGGGCATACTTGTTGCTCCCCATCTCGGCGCCTGTACGTTGGGGTTCACCCCGGTGAACGAGAGGGTAGCCTCCCTCCACCTACGGGTGGGGGGACGGGTTCTGACTTGTTTGTGCTTACGGGCCGAATGACAGTTCAGCTTACCCACCCTTTTTGGAGTCCTTGGAGGGGGTACTGGAGAGTGCCCCTCCCGGGGACTCCCTCGTTCTGCTGGGGGACTTCAACGCTCACGTGGGCAATGACAGTGAGACCTGGAGGGGCGTGGTTGGGAGGAGTGCTCCCTCCGATCTGAACTCGAGTGGTGTTCTGTTGCTGGACTTCTGTGCTCGTCACGGATTGTCCATAACGAACACCATGTTCAGGCATAAGGGTGTCCATATGTGCACTTGGCACCAGGACACCCTAGGCCGCAGTTCGATGATCGATTTTGTCATCGTTTCGTCGGATCTGCGGCCGTATGTCTTGGACACTCGGGTGAAGAGAGGTGCGGAGTTGTCCACTGACCACTACCTGGTGGTGAGTTGGCTCCGGTGGTGGGGGAGGATGCCGGTCAGACCTGGCAGGCCCAAACGTGTTGTGAGGGTCTGCTGGGAACGTCTGGCGGAGTCCCCTGTGAGACGGAGCTTTAACTCCCATCTCCGGCAGAGCTTCGAACACGTCCCGGGGGAGGCGGGGGACATTGAGTCCGAGTGGACCATGTTTCGTGCCTCCATTGTCGAGGCGGCTCATCGGAGCTGTGGTTGCAAGGTTGTCGGTGCCTGTCGTGGTGGCAACCCTCCAACCCGTTGGTGGACACCTTCGGTGAGGGATGCTGTCAGGCTGAAGAAGGAGTCCTATCGGGCCTTTTTGGCCTGTGGGACTCCGGAAGCAGCTGATGGGTACCGGCGGGCGAAGCGGCGTGCGGCTCAGGTGGTTGCTGAGGCAAAAACTCGGGCGTGGGAGGAGTTCGGAGAGACCATGGAGAAAGACTTCCGTATGGCTTCGAGGCGATTCTGGTCCACCATCCGGCGTCTCAGGAGGGGGAAGCAGTGTAGCACCAACACTGTTTACAGTGGGGGTGGTGTGCTGCTGACTTCGACTCGGGACGTTGTGGGTCGGTGGGCGGAGTACTTCGAAGACCTCCTCAATCCCACCAACATGCCTTCCATTGAGGAAGCTGAGCCTGAGGACTCTGGGTTGGGCTCTCCAATCTCTGGAGACGAGGTCGCCGAGGTGGTTAAAAAGCTCCTCGGTGGCCGGAGCTTGAGATTCGCCCGGAGTATCTCAAGGCTCTGGATGCTGTAGGGTTGTGTTGGTTAACGCGACTCTGCAGTATCGCATGGACATCGGGGGCAGTTCCCCTGGATTGGCAGACTGGGGTGGTGGTCCCCCTGTTTAAAAAGTGGGATCGGAGAGTGTGCTCCAACTATAGAGGGATCACACTCTTAAGCCTCCCTGGCAAGGTCTATTCGGGGGTACTGGAGAGGAGGGTCCGTTGGATAGTCGAATCTCGGATTTGGAGGAGCAGTGTGGTTTTCGTCCTGGTCGTGGAACACTGGACCAGCTCTACACCCTCAGCAGGGTCCTGGAGGGTGCATGGGAGTTCGCCCAACCGGTCTACATGTGTTTTGTGGACTTGGAGAAGGCGTTCGACCGTGTCCCTCGGGGTGCCCTGTGGGGGGTTCTCCGGGAGTATGGGGTACCGGGCCCTTTGATACAGGCTGTCAGGTCCCTGTATGACCGGTGTCAGAGTCTGCAGCATCCGCCGTGAAACGGGCACTCTACCGGTCCGTCGTGGTGAAGAGAGAGCTGAGTCAAAAAGCGAAGCTCTCAATTTACCAGTCGATCTACGTTCCTACCCTCATCTATGGTCATGAGCTTTGGGTAATGACCGAAAGAACGAGATCGCGGATACAAGTGGCCGAAATGAGTTTTCTCCGTAGGGTGGCTGGGCTCTCCCTTAGAGATAGGGTGAGAAGCTCGGTCATCCGGGAGGGACTCAGAGTAGAACCGCTGCTCCTCCACATCGAGAGGAGCCAGTTGAGGTGGCTCGGGCATCTGGTCAGGATGCCTCCTGGACGCCTCCCTGGTGAGGTGTTTCGGGCACGTCCCACCGGGAGGAGGCCCCGGGGAAGACCCAGGACACGCTGGAGGGACTACGTCTCTCGGCTGGCTTGGGAACGCCTCGGGATTCCCCCGGAGGAGCTGGAGGAAGTGGCTGGGGAGAGGGAAGTCTGGGCCTCCCTTCTAAAGCTGCTACCCCCGCGACCCCACCCCGGATAAGCGGCAGAAGATGGATGGATGGATGGATGGATAGATGGGACTGAACGGGAAGGGAAAAGACGAGTGGAGAAGGGAGGAGGAATCCGCAGGGGTCAGGGATCCAGCCAGGGGGGTGGGACGAAGAAGGAGGAATGGATAATGGAAGGTCTAGGGGGCTCGGGGAACAAACAGAAAACAGGAGCAAAATCCACTAACCAGATGCTGAGAAAAAGAAGACCAGGGATCAGGTATGGGAGAGCCAAGGGCAAAGAAAAAAAAACAGAGAACAGCAAACAGGAGGCAGGGTCAGCGGCAGGCAGGGTTCTTCACAGGAGGTCAGGACAAAGACAGCAGCCGAAGGACTGGGCAGAATCTATGGTGGAAACAGGCAGGATGAAAAAATCAGCAAGCTCTCAGAAACAAGAAACAATGGCTAGAACACTGCTACAGGAACGGCAGACGATCTCGCAGTGAGCAGGTGAAAAGCAGCAGTATAAATAGGGGGCAGCACAGTGCAGGTGAGAGCCATAAGCAATCAGCACAGAAGGTGGAGCAGAGAGGCTGGAGTCATGACAAAACCTGGCAAATCGTTTCCTGGATGGGAAACCAACAACAGAACTGTTCTGCTATTTCTGGGAAGATCGCTTCGGCAGCTTCAGCAGGAAATTCAAACCTTACATGATGGTTCCCACCTGCCGCCGAGGCGACAGCCTGCTCAGTGCAAAACACCCAGAGCCAGAGTGCAACAGGGTCGCAGTGCAACGGGGCTGGAATGCAACGGGGCCGAAGTGCAACAGGGGGCCACCGGGCCGGACCCTGCATTGCAAAAATACCTCTAGAGTTTATGATTTTTCAGGGCTCCAAAAATCTTGTAATTTTTAGTCACAACAAAAGCTGAGCTAAATCATTGAATCGGGATGATAGTGAGGGAGCAATGGAATGAAACTGTTCTGCTAGTTTTCACTTTTTCCAGAAACTGACTAAATAGTTTCTGATGAAGCAGTTTCTGGATTGTTTTGGATATCGATGAATGGAGGATTTATTCTTCTGCTCCACCTCTTGCTGCAGAAACTCCAGCAGCTCCGTCTCTGGGGTCAAAGACGTCTTCTGGCCTGTTGGGGAGAACGAGACGTTTCTATTTGCAGTTGCTGAATGCGGCCCTGTTGGCGACTGCTGAGTGTGTGAGTGGGCGGCGATGCAGATTGTGTGTGGGCACTGCTGAGAGCACTCACTCCTGATAAATATTTCATATGTGTACTAGTAGTTTCTATAAATGGACTTTGGTGCTTTCAGCACAGAATGAAATGCTTCGTTGAAGAGAAAAAGCTACCTCAGGCCATGTTTCAGCACAACAAAAACGAGATCATTTCAGACGGGAAAAGCCAAATTTCACGGTGACTTTTGTAAGAATTTATAGTTTATCCTCATTTCATAACTTCTGCCAACCAATCCTGTCATGCAAAACAAATGCAAGGAAGGAAAAGCTTTACACCTCTTGATAAATATTCTGAAGACGAAAATGAATCCATGAATAACTAAAGATAAGCGAAAAGAAATATTTCCTCTTTTTTTCTGCAGACTCAGGACTTCCTGTAGAAAGATGAGATTCTGACATACTATTTTTTTTTTTTTTAGCAAGGATCAAATCTAAATCTGATGAATGTTTCCACTTCTGTGAAAATAATGATAACATTTTTGTAGCTGGTCCGAATAATTGTATGTACATCATTCTTGAGTAAGAAAGTTATTGACAAATAAGAAGCTTTTAAGATAACTGTCAATTTTCCCCCCAAAAGTTGTCATCTCTTTTTGGGGAGACCACCACAAATTGAGGGAGAAATTCCTGAAACTCTGCAGGCCTCTCTCAGCATATTTTGGTTTCACTAAACCCAAATCAACATTCTATTATTTTATATAGATTGTAAAATAATTTTTTTACAAAATAATTGTGCTATCTTTGTGCTTTTGTGCCAATTGAGAGAATTTCTGTATATACTTGTTAAAAAATACAATTTTTTAGCCCAAAATTGTCAGTGCTGCTCTCTACACTTACGTTGATGTCAACGTCACACAGTCCTGTTTTTGTGTATGAAACAATTTCACTTTTAAAAACTCGTTTCTTTTCACATGGTGACTTTTGAACGGCTCTTCCGTTGTGATTGGAGCTGCTGATAAACTGATTTTATTTATTAATTGGACTTTCTGTTTTTGGAAGATGTAATTTTTGTTTTCTCCATAGTTGAGTGTGACGTCAGCACACCGTATCACTGCCATCCTTTCACTAGTATGTTTTTCAGCTGCTTAACTTTACAACAGGTCAACTTTGAAGGAATCATTGAAAAGAAAGTCATTTTTTCAAAGATATTTTATGTTGGTTGTAAAAACAAAAAAAAGAAAAAAGTGGCAAAAACAAAAAATAAGAATTTTAAATTGAAATTAGTATAAGAACATTTTTTTTTATTAAAGCTGTAATGATGTGAGACTTTCCCCAGTAATCAAAGCTTTGCTCAAAGTCACTGATGACCAGGAGAAAGATCCCAAACTCGGCTTTCAATCTACAAAAACACGACTGAGAAAATAATCCAGGTGTTGAAATGGATCAGAGAGCAAAGAGCTGAACTAACATGGCAGCACAGAAATGAATCTCAGCATTTTGACACTAAAGTAACAGCATCATTGGGCTTTTTAAAGAATGATTCATGTTTAATCTGCTCTGATGAAAATGCAACTGCTTCTATTTCCTTTTACTGGATTATTTAATTCTCACATTAATGTACTGATTAATGGACAAGAATTAATGTACAAAACAAATAAGTGAGTGCCCTCTAGAGGACGCTCATAAAAAAACAAGTAAACATTTTGTGCTGCTGTGATGTTATATAATAAATTTGTGACAGACTTTCATTAATAATAATAATAATAATAATCATAATAATCTCCACGGCTGCAACGGGTTGAAAGGAACCGTCTCTGCTGACCATTTATGATATAAGAAGTGAGGTACTGATGTAAAATTCCTGACTTGGCCAAAAATATATTCAAGGTAGTTTTTACAAACATTTTAATTCCAGCTTTCAAGTTGAAATGGGGTCTAGAGGGTTAGAATCTCAAGCTCTCCATCACAAGGCAATGCATGGGCCGCCACATGCCTTGTCCAGTTCTTCTTCACTTGGTTGCACCCAAGTGAAGAAAGACTGATTCTATATTCAGGCATGACAAAAACCCAAAACTTGCATGTAAACACAATAAAATTACCAAAAAAACTCAAAGACCCCCTAATAAAATTTGATTTGCTCTCTAAAAATTTAAATAACCCTAACCTTAACACCAGTTTGCAATAAAGCCAAAATTGTGAAAGACACATTTTTACAGTGCAAACCCCCATTAATAAAATGTAAGAGAAAATCAAATGAAAACACATTTTAGGTTGATATCATGTTTATTGCAGCCATCCAAAAGAAGCTGACCTACTACTGAAAGGGTTGCAAAATATTTCCAGTCAAGTTGAATGAATTCAAATTAGTTTTATTAAAACTAAAGGAACCCACATCAATGGTGCCTCAGGGTGTTTTTGGCCATTATTACTAGACACCTTACCTGAGTTTCTGCTGGATGAAGGAGTTTCATCTTGATGCTGCTCTGCTCACTAGGAATTGCACTTAAAAGACAATTATTTCAAGCTAATTTTCTCTTCTACTTTTTAAATTCAGTTGTTTTTTTTTTACTGAACTCACAGCTCAGCTTTAAAATCTTCTCTCTGAGTCTCTGTATGACAGTTTTATCTTTTTGCTGCCCTGAAGGCTGGAATTTGTTCTTAAATCTCCGCTCTTTTAATCATGTTTTATTTCATTTCTCTTCAAACTCCATTTTTTAAGAGAGAAACCACAGTTCATCTTCAAATCTCATCTCTGAGCTTCTGCTAGGAGCCAGAAATATCTCAATGCTGTTCTGAACATCAGAAATGGACTTTAAAATCGGCATCAGCATTACCCAGAATGCATTGCACGGTGGGGTTCAGATTTCAGCTCCTAGTTTGGGTGTTTTTCCTGCAATTCCTACAATCCCTAACAAACCACACACCATTGTGATTAGCATTAGCTCCTCTCTCAAACTAGATTGTTTAGAATGAGCTAAACCTTGTAGGAAATCTGCACCATGAGTCACAAGGAGGTGTTCACAGTTGAACTCCTGTAGGCTGGATCTTGTGGTGGCAGTTTAAGGTAAGTCTCATCACTTTGATACTGTGGTTATGCATTCTTCTTGGACCACTTGATACTGAGCATTCTAGAGGTCTTGCGGTGTATGATGGCACTAGAATGGCTCTTTGCTTCCATTTCAGGGGTGGTGGTTTGAATCTCCAGGCACCTGCCTGGAGATCTGGAAGGCAGCAGTTGGTCCAGGTTCTTCTTCCCTGAGAGGATGATTGGGTAGCAACATCTTGCTATTGCTGCTTTTGCTCATCCTTCTGGGGGACACAACTGCAACAACCTGGTGGAGATCTACTGCTGTGCAAATCACTCTGCATTGGGAAATGAAGGTGAGTCAGTGAACTTGCAGGCTGCCAGGATTCAACGCAGACCAGTAGAGAATCAACGGAGAACTCTTCTGCTTCCTGGGCATGCTGGTTCCACCTTGCGGTGTTAACGGACAGTGTGTTTTTGAAACCAGGGGCGCGGTACGTATCAGCCTTCCCAGGTTCCGCCTATAGGAACAGCACGTGGGAAAGGTGACTCCAGGACTCGGGAGTCTTAAATGCAGTCCAGTCTTCTATGAGGAATAGCCACACACACACACACACACACACAGCAACATACACTCCAGCTGAGAT
>VMRN01000932.1:0-13250 GCA_010277015.1 Poeciliopsis turrubarensis | reverse complement strand
ACCCAACAGAACCAGCAGAACCGACAGACCATACAGAACCAACAGACCCAACGGAACCGACAGACCCTACAGAACCGGCAGAACCAACAGAACCGGCAGACCCAACGGAACCAGCACACCCAACAGACCCAACGGAACCGGCAGAGCCAACAGAACCGGCAGACCCAACAGAACCAGCAGAACCGACAGACCCAACGGAACCGGCAGAACCCAAAGAACCCACAGAACCCACAGAACCAACAGAACCAGCAGAACCGACACAACCAACAGAAGCGGCAGACCCAACAGAACCCACAGAACCGACAGACCCAACAGAACCGGCAGACCCAACGGAACCGGCAGACCCAACAGAACCGACAGAACCGGCAGAACCCACAGAACCGGCAGACCCAACAGAACCAGCAGAACCGGCAGAACCGGCAGACCATACAGATCCAACAGACCCAACGGAACCAGCAGACCCAACAGAACCGGCAGAACCCACAGAACCAGCAGAACCCACAGAACCAGCAGAACCCACAGAACCAACAGAGCCAGCAGAACCGACAGACCCAACAGACCCAACAGAACCAGCAGAACCCACAGAACCGCTGCGTTTCCTCTGAAACGCTTCAGCCTCTAACGAGGCATGAAGAGCTGAAGGAGCTTCTGCTCTTCATCGTCTCGTTTCTCCTCATCCTCCAATAAAACCACGTCTGACTGGATCTGATCAAAATTTTTCAACAAATTTCCAAATGTTAAATTTTAAATCTCAGAAAATCACTGAAGACGTTTCAGGTTTAATCTACCAAATAAAAAGTTTAATTCTGCCTGTTTTTCTGCTTTTGCTCCTTTTCTTCCACAGGAAATGCTGAATGTTCAGGTTCTGAGTGACAAGATATAAAACGATAAAAATGACAAATTAATTCTAACTTTATTGTACTCAGTAAATTCTGCAGAGTTAAACCAACACATTGTCATATCATTATTATTTTATAAGCCGTAGACATTGATGTGTTCCTTGTTAAATTCAGTTTTGCGTCTTTGTGTTGCTTTTACCTCCGTTGCCTCTGTGTGTTTGTCATTAATCAGATTTTATTAAAAGTTTCAAACCTGAGCCACTGGAAAATGTTCCGTTTTCAGTCTAAATGTAAATGTTGATTTCAGTTTGTCCTCTAAATGAAGCCATGCTGGAGCAAAATGTGTGACTGGCCCTTTAATCTTCTTGATGTTAAACTTAAAGCAAATCAAATTTTACTTCATTGAAACTCAGAGATTCACTGAACTGCATTTTGGAACAAAGTTCTTCTCCTGATGAAATTTATTCATTTCTCTGCTTTTCAATAAAACTTCTGAAAATTTTGAATGTTCAAGAAAAAATAAAGAAAAAAACCAAAATGAAAACGTAAAAATGTAACTCAATTTTTAAATGAATTTTAAACTGATATCCTGCTGCATGCTTCAGGAATGATCTGATAATAATTTAATATTTACTCTATGAAACAAAACTAAAACATTTAAACAGTTTAAACCTTTAAATCTGATTGTTTTATGAATTCAAATAAAACAATTTGAAACTAATCACTGCAGACATAAACAGAAATGATTAATTTAAAGACTAAAAATGACCTGAATTAATTATGATTATTATTATTATTATTGGTTTAATTGTTACTGGAGGTCAGACAGTGACATGTGTGACTTTATCTACACCTCCCCCCTCCACACACACACACACACGCACGCACACACACGCACGCACACGAACACACACACACACACACACACGCACACACACACACACACACACACACACGCACGCACACACACACACACCCCAGAGACCTGCATACGGCCGTGTTGGGATGATAAATAGCGGGCCGGCAGGCCGGTGGATCGATCTTCCTCCCCTCTGCTCCTCTTCCTCCCCCTCTCTCCTCCACAAACACAAAACTATATACAGCAATTAATTCCTGCTTGTCCCTCCATCCCTCATCGGGCTGCCGGAGCGTATTGACTCAGATTACTGCTGATGGTCCGTTTTATCACCGCGGGATGAACAACGAGGGGCGGCGGGGCTTTTAGGCCGCAGACAGCCGGGAGGAAGAGGAGGAGGAGGATGAAGGTGATGATCTGAAGATGTTGGAGGTTTTTGATCCAGAAGATCAGAGTCAGCGCATCCAGCATCCAGCATCCAGCATCCAGCTCCGGCTTCCAGCTTCCAGCTTCTTCCAGCTTCCAGCTTCTTCCAGCTTCCGGTCGCTCCGGAAGGTTTTCTCTCCACATCAGAATAAATCAGCAGCTCCACTGATAAAGCCGTAAAAAGGATCAGAAAATGAAAACTGGAAAAATAACCGAGTATTAAAGTCTGTTTTCGAGAGACGTTTTTATTCAATTAAAAACATTTAAATTATTATTATTATTATTATTATTATTATTATTATTATTATTATTATTATTATTATTATCCTTTTAATGGAACTAGAATCAAATTCTGCTCTGAGAGCAAAACAGTTGAAAGTTTAACAGATTAAACTTGATATTAAAATATTTATTAGTTATTTTCTGTTGCTTAGAAACTCCATCAGCCAGGAGCAGGCGATGAGGAATCAGTGTCAGCCATGACGCTTCGATTAATTATTACTTCCTTAATAATGATATTTAATTAAACATATTTGATCATAGGAAGAAATCATTTATTTCCCTGCAGGCCTGTAGAAATGATATTACAGCCACAGAAATATGAATCAGCATTTCTCTGAATGTTGCATAAATGACTAAATCTGATTCAACCTGGACACTAATGAATTTAAATATTTGCAAAATAATTGAGAATGTAAAAATGTACAGTTAAATTAATATTAAAATGTATTTATTCTAACAGAAACTTAAGTTTATGCAGAAAAAAAATCTACATTTTACAGTTATTTTCAATATTGGAACCAAATGCTCAAATATTTTTTTAAACTTTGATTATTTATTATTTGAATCCTGGTGACTTCCTCTTATTATTATTATTATTATTATTATTATTATTTATTTATCCTCGCGCTCTGACAGGAACTTCCGCCTCTCATTTTAGAAAAACCATCAAATATAAATTATTAAGTTTTGTGGAAATGAACCGATCCCACGGGAGCCCGTGACACGCGCCTTTAAATTGATCCCGCACGTGCGCCGCTTCAAAGGGCCGCTTGGCGCGCGCTGTGACGGAAGAGCGCGCGCGCTGAACGGCCCACGCCGCGCGAGGAGAGTCCAGGCCGCGTGCGCGTGGAAGTGTGCGTGGTTTTTACGCATGAAGGGACTCTGTCAATGTCCGTCCACGCGCACGAGCGCGCGCATCAACAGGAGGTAAAGATTGAAGAAAAGATAAAAGTCCGTCACGATTATTGTTAATAAATTATGAGAAACTGGGAAAATGAGAAAAATAGACACTGATGAATGTTTTTCTCTTCAGATGAGCAAAAATTATTTAACTTATTTATTTGATTTCGACAAAATTATAATCAGAACCAGAAAACCGGCAGGAAAAAAAATGTAATTTAAAAGACAATCTGCAGATTCAGAGCCTGCTGGGCTGCTGGCCTTTGACCTCTGACCCTCCACACCCCGACCTCCCTCCTGCTGCTGCTCCTGTCCAGCAGCCTCATTTCAAATTCAAGGTTTCCGTTTATTTTTCACCTGATTCTGGTTTTAGATTTTGTTCAGATATGACAGAAAAAATAAAGTTTTAAATGAAAAACCGTATATTTATATAAACACTTTGATCTGCCATGATGCTGATTGAAACATAAGTTTAATATTTTTAAACAATTAAATCAATTCACGCCAGAAATATGCAAAATTATTTCAATGTATAAAAACTTGAGTTTTTTATGCTGCTGATGTTTTCATGTCCAGATAACAGATCAAAGAAGATCTAGGGGTTAAAGGTCACAGACTGATGGGTGGATGTCTGCAGAGCGCGGAAACATCTGTGTGTGTGTGTGTGTGTGTGTGTGTGTGTGTGTGTGTGTGTGTGTGTGTGTGTGTGTGTGTGTGTGTGTGTGTGTGTGTGTGACGTACGGTTGTTGAGCTCCCCGGTGTGGTTGCTCAGCGGGATGATCTCCATCCTCTGCTGGCCGTACAGGTAGTAGTCCAGCTCCTCGGAGGTCAGCTTGCATCGCCCCCCCGCAGCCTTCCCGCACTCCTCCGCACCGCCGCCGCCGCTCTTCACGCTGGACGACACCACCCCGACCGCCGCGCACCGCTGCTCCTTGGCCGGGTTGTGGCCCTGCTGGTTGTCCGGGGGGACCACCACCACCAGGTCCGCCGCGGCCCCCGGCGCCGGGGCCAGCGCCTGCCCGAAGAGCGCGATCTGCTGCGGGACGGGCAGCTGAGCGAGGCCTGCGGGGGCGGAGATGGAGGAGGAGGAGGAAGGAGCTGCGGAGGAGGAGGAAGTGGAGGAAGATGAGGAAGAGGACGTGCAGGCCAGGAGGTGCGCGTGCAGGCGGGACGGGCGCAGGGTGTCCACGGCGATGGAGAGGCGGTCTGGCGGCGGCGGCGGCGGCGGGGCCAGCGGAGCCTTGAGCTGGGCCTGCGGGAACAGCTGCTGCCAGTGCTGCAGGTAGGACGGGTCCACCTTGAGGAAGGCCGAACCGCTGGGGTCACCCGGCTTCAGCATGGCGGCACTGCGGGGGTCAAAGGGCGTCATTAAACACAGAGCACAAAACCAATCAGATTCATTCAGTCCAGGACAAACAGAAAGAACTGGTTCTCTGCCGTCACTGCAACTTCAGTTCACTTTGAACTGAGATGCATTTTGTCTGATCGGTTTTTCTTCAGGACAATAATAAAAAATAATTGTATATATTTATATAAATGTATATGAATCAATACATTTTCCCCACAAATGAATCAGTGATTTAGTTTGTAGGATGAATTTAGAAAAACATTTAAGATTTTCTAAATTGATCCTGCAGAGCAGATAAAACATAAAAAAATTCCTTCTATGCTTCAGACTAAGAAAAAAATTAAAAACACACATTTATCCATTTAATTACCAGATTCTGTTCAGTTCTGGTTCAAGTTTGTTTTGTTTTTCTTGAACATTGGATCATTACCTCGCGCACTGCGCGCTTTTATTTAAAGGAAACAGCAATTCACAGGACATGAGCTTCACAGATTGATTTCCTATTGGTAAAAAGTGGCAGGAAATCCATGCAATCTCTGCTATGCTTATTAGCAATTAAAATAAATCTAATTATTTAAAACAGAAGAAATAATAATAAATGTTGCGCAGCTTTTAAACGTTTCTGAAGATTTGCAGTTTTGACCCAATAATTTACTTTTGTAGATATAATTTGTTGAATAAAATCTTTAGCCTGTTGAAGTTTAATTCATTTAACTCTTCAACAGTAAATCTTGGTTTCCGCTGCAGTTTTCTTGTATTTTACGCGCAAAAACGCATAAAACCAGAAACAGTAAAAGCTCACCTGCTCAGTCTGAAGTGGTTCAGCAGCCTGCTGGAGAACGTTTCATCTGAACAAATGAACTGAAGATCCGTTTGGGTCCAGCGGAGACCAGCGGTGCGCCGCTCCGAGCGCGTCCCGGCAGAGGCAGCTGTCGGCGGGGTGAAGGCGCGGGGATCTCCGCGGATCTTCCTGGTTTATTCCGGGTTTGTTTTCAAAGCGGAAGTTGTTTAAAAAGCTCGGATCGGTTCCGAACCGACCGGGTGCTGATGTCCAGTCAGCGGGGAGCTTCTCTCCACCTCCAGGCTGCAGAGAACCAGCCGGGACAGTCCGCTGCGTCCAGCGCGTCTCCGCAGCCAAAACTGCTCGACCCGCTCCTCCTCTCTCCCTCTCTCTCTCTCTCTGTCTCTCTCTCTCTCTCTCTCTCTCTCTCTCTCTCTCTCTCTCTCTCTAAAACACGTTGTTTCTCTCAGCCTCCTTTTTTTAAACTCACAATTCTCACATTTTTCTCACTCCTCTTTTTCTCCATCCACATTTTCCCAAAAACTCCCACAGCTTGGACTTCCTCATCGCCTCTTTTTTTTCTTTTCTTCATGTCAGTTCATTCAAAGAATCTTGATGTAAACACATAATTGGGTCGGAACCGGCTGGACTCCAACTCTCTCTGCTTCAGCAGTAATAGATATGTAATATCTGGTCTTAAATTGCTTTTTCCCCCCAAACATCAAAGTTTGTCTCAAGGGTTTTGTCCAGATTCTCTGGATTTCAGATGTTCAGAACTGATCCTGAAATTTTTATTATGCAGAAAAAAAAGAAAATCTGAAACTTCTTACCAGAAAACGTGCATTAACCTCTGACTGCATCACCAGTAGGTGGCGCTATCGGCCACTTTTCAGACAATATTTAGAAAAAACTGATTGATTTTTTTTGCTGTTCATATTTAGTTGGCAGGAATTAAAATGAGAAATAACGAGAATCGTTATGCAGTACCACTAACGACCAACAGGGGACGACTCAATGACGTCACTGCCTCCATCTCAGGTGTGATCAAGAAGAAACACCACTGTAGTTTTTCCAAAGTGTCAAAGTCAAACTGAGACAAACATGAATTCACTGATGGATCTTCAGTAAAACTGCAGATTATGACAGAATGATGAGATTATGGGAGACGGAAGAAAATAACATCCTGAAGAACGAGGGAGGAGTTCTGACCTCTGCAGACCATCAGGATGGATGGATGGATGGATGGATGATGGATGGATGATGGATGGATGATGATGGATGGATGGATGGATGGATGGATGGATGATGGATGGATGGATGGATGGATGATGGATGGATGGATGGATGGATGGATGGATGGATGGATGGATGGATGGAGGACTCAATCCATCCATCCAGTGGGGAAAGAACTTGTTCATCAGCTGAACATCCCACTGTGATCAGACCGGATTCAGTTCATTGTGAACCAGTTCATTGTGAACCAGTTCATTGTGAACCAGTTCGTCTGAGGAACTCCTCGTCTGCCCGACTCTTTCTAAGGTTTCTGGTTTTTGCTCCTCTGCTGGTTTTTCTCCTGCTGCTCTGCAGGACCTGCTCTCTGTTAAAATGCAGATTATCGCTGTTACAACATTGGCTATCGCCTCCTGTGGTTGGTGGCCGTCCTGTTGTGGTCTCACCTCACGAGATCCAGGCACGTCTTTCACTTTCACTCGGCCTGCATGTGTGTGTGTGTGTGTGTGTGTGTGTGTGTGTCCATCAGCTATTGTAAGTTTCTATGGATAATAACATCAGCTGTGTGTGTGTTGTTATGACTGGCGTTGGCCTGACAGGCCCCATTCGTCATCCCAGAGTCCTCTGCAGGATTGATAACGAACAAAAACACAAACATAAGCGTCTGAAAATGAACTCCTGTCGGTTTAAAGACACTTTTTCAGCTCAGAGGAATGCGCCGCTGCGACGGGTTGGAAGTTCAAATCCCACTTCTGGCTGCTCCTCATCAACTGTTTTTATTTTATTTCACCTCTCAGACTCTCAGCTCCAAGCATCTTCTCTGAATCATCCAGAGAAAAGACACAAAACACTCATATGGACTCATAATCTGACAAATGAATCATTCCTCATTAACTCAGTGCTAAAATAGCTTCAAAGTCAGATTTGTGTCATTGCTCTTAAGGAAGTTTGGCACAATATAACCGAATCTACATGAATAAAACAAAAACCCCACTGTGTGTATTTACTCCATGTACACAGGCTGCAAAGTTTCATTTAGGTTTTACAGGATCAGAGCAGCAAACTGAGTTATTCCAGCCACACTATCAGAAAACATTCAAGCAAACTTTTAAAATAACATTCAGTAATAATTCACTACAAATTCATCAGATTTCTTTCCATTTGCAGCCAAAAACCACCTCAAACAGAAAATGTCCTAAACTCAGTCATTTCAGCAGAAAAGCACTTTGAACTGAGAATGTTCATTTGAATTTTCCATTTCCAACCTTTTCTAGTGCAATGTTTAAAAATAGCCACAGAAACAGGGATTCATGTGTCTTTAGTGTTTAATACATTTATTGAAATGTTTGTTACAGAAATGACCAATGAGAAAACAGAAACAGTAACAACTAAAACTATGAAACTTGGCCCACAGTAACGAACAGACCAGTTCTCACTGTCATGATGAGAACGACACCAGTATAACTGCTAAACGACACCAGTATAACTGCTAAACCACACCAGTATAACTGCTAAACCACACCAGTATAACTAAAACCATCTATTCCTGAACCGACGACGAATGTTGATTAAAACAGAAGAAAATATTTCCAAGTCTGGTAAAAACTTATTTCTTGAGTGACTCATCATCCAGCTGATATTCTCCAGTTTTAAATTTGACATCTTTCTTTGGGGGTAGCAGAGTTTAGGAGGGTGGAATAGAAAAGCATGCCGCACTATTCAGATGTGAAATTGTTTTCCTTCCACTTTAAACCAGGTTGAAGTTACTTTGTCTTGGTTTCTGTCATAAAACATGAAGCAGTAAAGTTTTAGTCATTTTTCATTCATCCAGATGAATTTATATTCAGTTCTGTGATGGAAAATGATGAACTTCCCAAACTTTTCCGAGTTTGGAGTTTGCTGAATGAGAAACTTTGGTGAGTGTTTTTAACTCCGTGTTTGCTGAGTGTTTCAGGAAGAGAAAACACACCTGGCTGTAAGTGTTGTAAACACTTTTCTGGTTTTATTTGAGTGTTTTATTAAAGTGTAAAGGGATTTTTTTAAAAAAATATTAAAGCTGGAGCTTCAGATAAAAACACAGTAATCCGTTTTCTGTTGGATTACCATTTTTTTCTCCGTCTTCATCATCATTTTTAGTTCAAATCATAATTTCTGTCCATGCGGTCGCCGGGGAGACGGAAAACAGAGAAGAAACGGAGAGAAAAGGGAGAAAAGCAGAGCAGGAGCAGAATTAGGTGTTTTCATCCATTGATTAATGGCTTTCTAAAGCAAAGCACATCGAAAGGCGCCGGCCGATCAATAAATTAACTGCCCAAATTCATCATTTTCTACAACAAAAGCTAATTATTTAGACGGCTGCAGGAAAGACAGAAAAAAACAACGCATTATTAACAAGAGTTTATTTAGCAGAGCTTTGTATTCCTGTGTGTGAGGAGACTGCAGATTCAACAGCAGCCATGAGGAAATGCAACTTTAGTGTCCTTAAAGAAGGAGAAACGGTTTCCAACCAGGATCAGTAATTAAAACGATGCAGAAACAAAGAACTGAACATCAGAACCACCTGCAGATTTATCATAATAAAAACTGAATTCATAATGAAACCACACTGACCTCTCATTCATCTACTACATCATAAAACATGGAGGATTCTGGCTGAAAAAACCTGCAGAAAATCAACTTCTACCATTTTTCTTCTCCATGTAGTGACCAGATTTTAATCCAAACACTTATGTTCATTTCTATAAGACACATTTTAAAAATATGCAATTAAATCACTGAGTTAAAGCCTCATAGCAGCAAGATTTCAAATACAGAAACTGTTCCATCTTTATTTAAAACCTGAAGCGCTGCACAGCAAGTCAAACAAGACAAAATAAAAATGAAACACAGAATCTGACATAAACATCAGACGACTGAGTGGATATAAACGGGACTCATATTCCACTCACTGAGAGAAAAGCAGCAGCAGTTCAATCAGGTCAGCCTCTTTCACAAAGGGGAATATCTATGCTTTCACTTTGTTACATATTTTTATGTGATTCTTATTTTTGTAGAAATCAATTTTGCTTTTGATATTAAAGTTTTTATTCCTTTTTTGTCAAAAAGTAGATTATTGATTTTTAAAATCAATAAAATTGTGAAACATCCAAAGTGGTGAATCTTTTTCACAGGCTGTGAAACAAGTTTGCAAAGCTGCATCTTCTTGGAAAGTCGAGATGTTTGATGATAAAACAGAGCACAAAACCAGACAGAGCACAACCAGACAGAGCACAACCAGACAGCACATTACCAACCGTCAGCACGGCGGTGGTAGGCTGGTGATGTGGGATGTTTCAGCAGTCAGAGGACCCGGTCACATATAAACTCCTCTGGAGTCAAATGTCTGTCTGACAGCTGGAGCTTCGTCCAAACTGGGATCACTGCAGCGTACGGCAAGCTGTTTTAACATAAAATCAGTTTCATCATCAGTAATTACATTCCAGATGTCTGAAGGGTGGTTTGGAGTCACATCTGCAGTGATCCTGCATCGTAATTCAAAATATCTGCAATTACATTCTGACAAGTCAAAATTCCTATCAAGGTCATCTCAAATAATGTCACCAAATTCATCTCCTGTAATTACGATTAAAGATATCTAAACATAATCATGAGTCAAAACTACATTTTTAGAAATCTGAATTAAGAATGAATTTTCTTCAGCTCCACCGAGCCGTTCAAACGGTCTGCAGAACATTTTATTTCCTGCACAAATAGTCAGAAAACAGGAAAAACTCAGCAGTGTGGGATATAAAGAGAACAGAAACTCTGTGAAATTAAAGACACATTGCACTTTTAAACGGCTCAGAGAAGCAAAAAAATGCAACTGGCAACAAATCGACAAGCTGAAAACGGAGCAATTCTAGAATCATTTTGCATTTTTTCATCAAAATGTCAAAATGCTTCATAAATCTGGGACGTTTTGAGGAATCCTTAACAGAAAGGCTGTCTAGAGTTTTTTTCCCAAGATATATCTAATTCATTTGAAAGTTAAATACAATTCCAGATATTCCTTAGTTAGCTTTGCAGGGTCATTATTTGCTTTCATGTTGTTCAAAATTTAACTTAAACTAGTTGAGTTTTATATGCCTCGTACATAAAAACACATTTAGAACATTTTTAATTATGACTTCAGTCGTGTTCTCTCACTTTTTGTCAGAACAAAACTGACAAATCTTAAATTAACTTTTACATTAGACAATTTAATTGTTGCTATCTGAAATATACGTATCAGACAATTTATTGCAGATATCTTGCTATAATGTATCATATCGTAATAAAATATTTACAAATTAAAGATAAATCTCTTGTAATTTATCTAGCCTGAATGAAATTACAGGAAAACTTTTTAACTAATAGTCATGAATCAATTTCAGATTTGAAGACTATTTTATGTCAAAACAGCCTGCCGTAGCACTGCAGCTCGACCTCAGGAGTAAAAAGTGTTGAAATGGTCCAGTCAAAGTCCAAAGTGAATTCTAAAAACAAAACCATGCAGATTGTGTTTCCGAGCAGCCAGCAGGGGAGCAGAAGGAGTCGGGATGTTTGGCGATAAATCAGTGACCAGCTTTATAAGCTCCGTTTCCACCGCAGGTTCATTCAAGCCTGATTGGTTTAAATCCGGGAGGGTTAGTTAGTGCACAAGTGACGGTAATTCAATTAAAACATTTGCACTTCACTCTGCAGCCAACACACACACACACACACACACACACACACACACACACACACACACACACACACACACACACACACACACACACACACCAGGCGCTGTAACCTTGGAGTATACAAACACACAGGTTTAAGCTGTGTCACATTCATTTACATAGCAGCATGTTGTTAAGGTCCTGCTTTGACATTCAATTAAAATGTTTACATTTCTGCTTAATTAATTTGGAGAAAGGCGGCAGGAAAAGACGAATGGACAGGCTTCTTTGACAGGAGGCCGATAACTCTCCGTGTGTGTGTGTGTGTGTGTGTGTGTGTGTGTGTGTGTGTGTGTGTGTTAAGGTCACACCAGGCTGACTATTATAATTCATCTCTACAGACGTGTATTCATCAGGGAGTTATATTCTGTTTTTCAGCTTTATTTCCTGCAGCTGAAGCCGAGCCGTTTTAACGGCTGCTGGAGCTGGACTCCGCTCCCGCCTCATTATTCTTCCCTTTAATGTTAAAAAACAACCAGATGAATATTGATCATACAGTGAAAATGCATTTATTTGTCAGTCAGGAAGGAAAATTAAAAGTCGTTGAGCTGCAGGCTTGTTTTTCTTGTGTATTTACATTTCATATTCAATAAATCACTCAGTTTTACAGCAAGTGGTTTTGAAAAGACGTTTTTCTGGTTTTTCTTTCTAAATACGTTTTTGTTTTACACATGAACACTGTTTTATAAAACAAATTGTACAAAAGAAAAAGGTATGAAACTGAACTCAGACTATGAGTAATTTGCTTTCCTAAGGACAGAATCATGACTTCTAACCTGGAATAGGATTAACAACAGATTACTCAATCAGTGGAAGAAAATGCTCCAAAGATTAAAGTTTAGCAGCAGTGGATGAGGTTATTAATGGGATTTAATTACACAGATTATCGTCTGAGAGTGACAGGAAATAATGATGCAGCATTTAAGACCTTCAGCTGGTTGTTTGAATAATTTCCTTTTTTTTTTTTTTTTTTTTTTTACAAAGAAAATAAAACTATGATGTCCATCAGAAGTACTCACACCAGCCAGTAGGGGGCGATTTAAAAAAAATTAATTTGACACTACTTGTCTTTGTTTAAGAATATTTGAACTTTTCTGCATAAAGTCTAATTTTTTACTTGGAAAATATTTACAGAAAAATTAAAATAAACTGAATTTGAGGATGTTTAATCAGTGAGGGGAAAGAGCGAATGGATTCTGCTCATCATTCGTTTTCAACCAGCCAGATGTTTCAGTCTGATTCAGGATCATTTCAAAATGCATATATTAAACTATGACCTCCCACCCTTACTGACGGTCTGGCTCCATGTTTTGGTGGTCAACTCCCCCTAGTGGTCTGGAGGACCTCCATTCTGAGTGGCCTGTTCAGGTCAAGCTGGTAAAGACCAACACACATCTACTTCACTCAAATGGAATGTTCGCTTCTCTTTCCCATCTTTAAAGTGTAATTAATCCACAGATCAACTTTTTTGTGTCCGTTAAACTGTCTTCAATGGTCTTCAAAAACCATTTTATCTTTATGTTTCTATCCAAATTTTGATATTTTCATGTAAATGTAAGCAGTTCTGTAATATTTAGCCTATAACTGTCTGTGTGCTGCCACCTTCTGGTCAGTCGCTGGCTACTGCAGTTGGATATTCCAACCACACAGCTTGGTACAGCCAAGTCACATAACTCAGATACGCCCCCTGCTGGCGAGCCAGGAGTTGGCGTTAATTGATAGCGCTATCAGCTTTTCTCATGTGTGATTCACGTGTTGCAGCACATCTCCAAGATTTCACCAGGAAAGGCTCCAAGCAGAAAGAAAGTTGCTGTATTTGATGGTAGTTGCTGAAAACCGTCCA
>VMRN01000931.1:0-10000 GCA_010277015.1 Poeciliopsis turrubarensis | reverse complement strand
TGATGCTGGAGCTTTCTTTGCCACATTGATAGACTCCTGACTGAAACGGATTTTCAGAGAAAATGATAAAAATCTGAAAATTAATCTGCACCTCCACATAAAATGCAGCATCAATGCTGCAGCCAAACAACTCATGCAGACAAAATGTCTCAATTTAAACACCTAACAATAAAAGCCAGAAGAAATTCTAGATCAATTAATCTCCTTTGCCTGACCCAGCACTTTGTTGTACTGAAGTCCCGGCTGCAGTGACCTGATCTCGCCACTCGGCTCTCATCAGGCCTTTTAAACACAGCAGGTGTCAAACTGCCAGAATCGGACTGGATGAATCTCAGCTCACCTCCAATCTGCTATTCATCAGCAACGTTACAGGAAAATCAGTTAAACAGCTGTTTTCACTCTGGTCTCCATGGTCACCGCAGCACTGGGACCGGCCTAGTCAAAGTGTTCAATGACGTCCATGAAAACCCAGACGGTGGAAGAACCACGGAGCTGGTTCTGGTTCTGGTCATGTTACTGAACCGACTGGAGAACTGGGTCGGACTCTCCGGTCCAGAACTCAACTGGTTCCAGTCTGACCTGAAGAAGTGGGATTTCTTTGTTTCCATTGGAAACGTCCCGTCAATAGGTCAGAGGTCACAAGTGGAGCTCCCCAAGGCTCCATCCTAGGACTTCTCTGATTCAGTGCCTATAAGCTCCCACTGCCGCAGGTTGCAGCAGGAAATAAGATCCGTTACCATGACGACGCACAGCTCTAAGTGTTATGATGTCACCAGGTGACCTTTGACCCCAGCCATCACTGAACAGAGATCAGAGAAATGTGTGGATGAGACGAAACATTCTGAAAAGAAACTGAAGTTTCTCTGGAGATCTTGACCTAGAGTCGATTTCACTTTTTCTTACTGGATACCAGAGATGAGGCTGACCTCTGACCTCTGACCTGACCCTTTAGAACCATATACAGATGGTTCCAAAGTGGCCAGCTCCAGTTCTACACCACCTGGTTCTGCAGTCCAGCAGACTGAGAGACTTTAAACTGCTGGTACTTTAGAAATCACTGGTCTGCTGCTGGATCAACCTGCTGGTTCTGGTTCTGCTCTGCATCAGATCTAGAATCAATCATGGAGAAGCTTCTTTGCACCACAGATCTAGAACAAACTTCCAGAAAACTGGAAAACAACCAAAACCCTGAGTTTCTTTAAATCCAGAGATCAATAATCTGGTGTGTAACAATTTGAAAATGTGATGTTTCAGTTGTTTGCTGTTTCTCTGACTTTGTTTTTTGTGTTTTTATGATGTGAAGTTCTGTGAACTGCCTTGCTACTGAAATGTGATACACAAATAAACTTGATTCAATGCAATCAAGTTTATTTAAGGTCAGACTTGACCTCCGACCTTTTGTCCAGAGTGTTACAGGTCAGGTGACAGACCAGGTGAGCAGCTCCTCTGGCACTGGTTCTTCTGACAGTTCCTTCCTAGAGAGGCTAATCGCTGTGGAGGCGGAGCTAGACTGTAGCTCCGCCTACCCCTACGACCAGGTAACATCTCACCTGTCTCTTTGTCTCGGAGCTCCCTGCCCTTCTGCCTCTCACCTTTCTCTGTCTCTCAGCCTTTGGACAGGAAGCCAGGGGCTGATGAAGAGGATGATGGTGATAAAGGGTGCCTGGCGTTCCGGACGCGCTCCAAGCTTCCTCTGGTCAACGTTCCTCTGGACCGTCTGGAGGCGGAGCTTCTGCCCCCTGACATCACCGCCGACATGTACGACCAGAGCCCCGCCCAGCTGGAGGACCGTCATTGGACCGAATGGTTGCAGGGTCTCTTGGCGCCTGGTCCAGAAGGTCAGAGGTCATGGTATCCTCAGTGACGCAGCATTGGGCAGAGCGCCCCCTGTTGGCTGTAGCCGTACCTTTCTAGCAACCCAGCAGCAGTGATGGCATAGTTATTTTGAAAAAGTAACTTTAATCGGAGTACTGATTACTCCTTGAAAAAGTAACTTAGTTACATTAAAATTAACATTTTTAGTTACTTTCAGCAGCTGCTAACAACAACAACGCTCCACCATCTGTGAAAATCACATTGATCTTTGCCAATAATTAATTGCAAGTTATTTTTTAATGGTGACATCAACAATGTGTCTCCGATCATAAGGTTGAACTGAAGAGATTTTGAATGGTTACAACATTACAAAAAAAAATGTTAGTAATGTGTTTCTGTTATCTGGAAAACTCTCAGAAGGATTTTAAAGCCCCCGTCCTGCCCCCGGCCTCCAGGTTGTGCATTACGGCCCTGTGTTTGCTGTCAGAGCGCAGATCTCCTCCTGCGGCTCCACAGCTCAGATGGCTGCACAGATTTATATAAATATTCATAATTATAATGGTGTTCAGTTGCACAACTTTACGGACTCGTTCATTCGTGGCTGTTTTCACGTTTATTGCTGTTCATATTAGTCTCCATGTTTCCAATTTTCTGGATAGTTCAATGTCGTTCAGAGCAGAACGGATCATCCGGGAAATGGTGGACAGGGAGAGTCTGACTAAAACTACCTTAATAACAGACCAATTCTGGGGTTTATTATGAGTCTCTGCTTATTTCCAAGCCCAAATGAGGAACTTGACGTTCAACAACGAGCTTAAAAAGGCGCAACGCACAACTCACTAAATCTGCAAGCGACTTAGAACAAAAACAGCCCAAAGCTGCTCTGAAGAATCGGACAGAGTGGCGACAGAAACTGAACATAGTTCCTGTTTCTCCACCAACAAAATGTGCGTCTCCTCCACGGTTTCTGTTTCTGAAATTGTTGCATAAAGACGTCGGTAACTGGACAAGACATGAAGAGGATATACAATTAAATAACAAAAGAAGACAGTAATGCTCAGTAACGCAAAGTAACGCAAAGTAATGTCGATAAGTAACTGCAGTCTGACTACTGGATCTTGTGGAGCAAGAGAATTAACAAAGTCCAAACCTTGTTAAAGAGAGAACAAAATACAGCTTTCATTTCTATTTCATCTGTGCAGACGGAGAGCACAGCAGTTACTGTTCAGAAGAGCTCTAACGAGACAAAGGAAAACCCCTCTGATATACCGAACACTGTGCTTCATACACAGATATGATGTCATCCAAGAGCACAGACATGATGTCTGTGAAGAAGCGTATCAGATTATCACACACAGAGAAAAATGCAACCCTCAGTTAAAAGCAGGTTTTAACCAGGCGGCGCATTCTGTGTCCAATGATCGCCCCGCCGGCGGTTCTGGTCCGATTTGCTTCTGGCTCACTCAGGCAAACTGTGAAGGCCAAAAGAGAAACAACAACTCTGTAAGCCTGTAAATCAATTGATTAAACATTGTCAGATTAATACTGAATGAACTTCTAATCAAAGTAAACGCACTGTAAATACTTTATTTTCCACAATCTGAAATAGCAGCGCGTTAGATTACCGGTTACTGGGAAAAGTGGTCCGACGTCAGTATCACGTTACAAAGTAGCGAGTTGCTGACAACACTGCAGGACGTTTGTTTTCACACCCAGATGCTGCGAGCCGAGCTGTAGCCTATCTGTTCCCCATCCATCATGCAGAGGCGGTCGCAGCCTGTTTGGCGCCCTGGACGAACCATCTTTCTAAAATGTTCGTCCCCCAGGAGGAGCGCTGTGGGCTGTGTTCTTCTACTGGTTGCTTTAGGATCAGAAACTTCACACACTAGTCTGACTGCAGACTGCAGAATTTGATCGGTAAATCTGATTTTAGCACAAAGAGCTGCAGTGAGAATGAAACTGATGACAACTGATGTCCTCCCGACCGTCCAGGACGCTTTAGGCCGGTCTCAGATCTGATGGAAGCATCCCAATCTTTAAGGGTCAGATCGTCTAAATTTTCAGGTGACCTGAGCAGACTACAAATCTTTTTGTAGTCTGCAAACGGTTGCCTTATCTGCCTGAAGGTGCCGCGCACAGCAGTGGACAGAGTGGGACATTTCCGCGGTGGACGATTGTAGGGACGATGTGCGGAACCTGGACCAGACTGGGTGGTTGATGATCCGTCTCTCTGAATCCATCTTGTTGCTTTCAGAGGAAGCTGATGATGATGATGACCCAGAGTACAACTTCCTGGAAGACCTGGACGAGCCGGACGTGGAAGACTACCGGACGGACCGAGCCGTCCAGATCACCAGTAGGTGTTCAGGGTGGGGTGGTGTTGTGGATCAGCTGGTCTCCGCCTGAACTCTGTCTTCTGTTCCAGAGAAGGAGGTCAATGAGCTGCTGGAGGAACTCTTTGACACGGTGTGCTTTTCTTGTTTCCTGGTTCTGGTTCTGGAGGACATGCAGAGTGGACCTTGGTCCCGTCCAGATGTTGATTTCACTGGTTTGTCCTCTGTAGCTGCAGGAGGAGAAGCTTTTAGCTGAGGAGGAGGAACAGGAAGTCCCTTCAGTGCCCAAGTTTAACGTCCCGCAGGTTTTACGGTGAGTTTCACATCGAGGACAGGACAGTTCCTCCTGAACGTCTGGTGGCGGCGAACTGCCAGAAGTTCCAATTGGGTTGGATGTGTTGGTGGGTGGTGTCCATGAGCAACGGGTGAAAGCCGGTCCTCCTGTTGGGACGGTCCGGCAGAGCAGTGCTGGCACCGTTTGGGTCAGGAGGAACAGAAATGTCCTCTGCTAGTTCTCTGATTAAAGATTCCAAGAGAAGAGTTGAGCAAAGAGGAGAACATCCTGACAGCTCAGGTTCTAGCTAAAGCGGTTCTGTTTTTCTCAGAACCTTGGTTCACAAGTCATTTTGCTGACTTCATTTCCATTAGTTTCAGGGTTGATCGGAGCCAATCTAGCCTGAAGCCGATGGTGTTTTAGATCAGACACTTGAAGACCTTCATTGTTTTGTTAACGTCTTTAGCTTTGAGGCCCCGTTAGCCGGGATGCTGACGGAGCGGCGGAAGACGGTCCGGAAACAGTATGAAGCCGTGCAGCAGAGGAGAGCTCTGCAGGACACCACCAACCATCCCAGGACCACCAAGAGTCCACCCGGCTCTCCACTCATCATCCTGGGAAACCTGACCGGCCCCGCCCTCCACACAGATCCCTTCTTCCGATTGGACCGCACCCAGAAACTGCAGTTGCAGCAGCAGGTGCAACAGGTACGTCTTCAAAACCATCAAAGTTTAACTCCTCAGTGGACCGGGTCGGTGGTTCCTCTGTGGTTGGTTCTGTTTCATTTCTCTTGGTAATCATGGGACAAACGGACCGTAAGTGATCAGAACCAGAATCATGTTCAGTTGTGAAGCAGAGCAGAACTTTCTGGACCCCTACCCCTCTGATGGTTCTGTCCTTCAGCACGTCCAGCTGCTCACTCAGGTCCACCTGCTGAGCCGCCGAGTCCACGCCCTGAACCACGAGGCACACCTGACCAAACGCTACCTGGTGAGTGTTGTGGACCTGTGAGGCAGGACTCAGGGCCCAGACCTCTTAATGTCTCTGTGTCCAGGACGGCCCTGTCTGTGTCCCTCACAATATCTCCTCTCATGTTGGACGATGTTTCGGGGGAGTGGATCAGATCAGTACTCATTTCATCCTGCAGGAGGAGCTCCAGCAATTTGCTGGTCTTCATGATGACCTCTGTCCTCCCAGCAGCTTCAGAGCATGTAACCTGCAGGGGGCGCTGGACCTATTGAGGGAGGTGGATCAGAGACAGCCCAGTCCACCCTGTGGTTCTGGTTCTGGAGCCTCCAGGCGGCTCCTTCCCACCATGACTCCCACCACCAGCAGTAAGACCCTAATCTCGGCTCTGACCGCTCAGCTGCACTTCCAGTTTTTGGGTGCCAATTCTGGTTCTGGTCCGATTCAGGTCACGCTTTCCCGCTGCTCCCCGCTGACGCCGCCTGGCTGTTTGCCACTCGACCCGTCTTCCTGTACCCGGAACTACTTCCTGTCTGCAGCCTGGACCCCGCCCTGCACAGCAGACGCCAACGCAGAGTCTACACTGCCGCAGAGGACGGGTACGGTTAAAGTGGGTCAGAGGTCAGAGCGGGTCTCAGTGGGTCCTGTAACCCTCTTCCCATGATGCCTTGCTGCAGGCTGGCGGTGCTGGGTCTGAAGCACTTCCAGGGGGCGCTGAAGGCTGACGAGCTGATCAGCTCCTTCCTGCTCTGCAGGAGCCGTTCCGACTTCAGGAGGCGGATCCGGGAGATGAGCAGCCCCAGAGCGCCGCGGGACGGCGTGATCAAGGTGATGTTGTTACAGCTGTGTAATGTCACCTGGGAACAATGACAACACGGGTCTCTGATGTTGCGTTTCCTCCAGGTGTTTGTGACGCAGGGTGTCGTTCCCCCGCTGCCCGTCGCTTGCTGCAGGGTCAGTCCAGGCAACCAGCGCCCCCCAGTGGACAGAGACACTTCCACCATGCCCAGATGGTTGAAGGTCAGAGGACACCCTCTAGCCGGTTGTACCTTTCTGTAGCTAGCAGCTCACCTGTGACGGTTGTCACCTGTAGAACAGCCAGTCGATCATCCAGAGGACCCGGAGAGGCGCCGGCCCATACCCCCCGTCGCTCCCCCCTGGTGTCGCCCTCAGGCTCCACCCCTCCTATGGCAGGAAGTCCCAGGTGTCTCGCCGCACCCAGCGCCGCCTCTTCACGCTGGCCCATAATGCATCTCTGCTCCCGCTCGCCAAAGCCCCAGCAGAGCAGGCAATCAGCCGCTGTGGAACGCTGCCATTGGCTGCCGCTCGACTAAGCCCCACCCTCTCCCTACATCAGGACATCCAGCAGAAATCAGCCCTCAGCACTACAACCCCCACGACGCCTTGCTCAGCAACAGCCCAGCAGCTGTGGACCCTTTCCTCTTCCTCCCAGCATGCCACGGGGCCCACCGTCCTCCGACCAATCAGACGGCAGGAACCAGAGAGCTGCGTCCACCCTCCAGAGGAAGACAAGGACAATTCTTCATCATCACTGAGTCCGTTCTCCTCCACTGCAGGAGATGAGGAGGAGGAGGACGACTGGTCGAAGATGGCCGTCAGTCTAAAAGGAGGAGGAAGAGGAGGAGCGGTGGAGGTGGGGGGACAGGAGAGGACAGCGGATGAGGGAGAGCAGGAGGAGCCGGACGGAGACGGTGAGGAAGAGGAGGATGATGAGGATGGGGGACGAGAGGACAGGGGGGGGGAGAGAGAGGATGATGGGGACAAGGATCGTCGTGGTGGCGACGAGGAGGAGGAGGAAGAGGATGACGAAGAGGAGGAAGAGGAAGACTTCGATGACCTAACTCAAGACGAGGACGAGGAGGAAGTGATGTCATCGGCGTCTGAGGAGTCCGTCCTGTCGGTTCCTGAGTTGCAGGTGAGGGGAGGGGTCGGTGGGTCTGCGACAACTTCCTTGGCTGTGTTGTCATGACGACGGCGGTGTCCCCCACAGGAGACGATGAAACAGCTGACCTGGCTTGCGGCAGAGCGGCGGCTCTGCGACGGAGACTCAGAAGACGACCCGTCCTCGCAGGAGGACGAGGACGAGGACGACGACGAAGCTAAGGGGGAGGAGCCAGCAGAAGGGCGGAGCTTCCAGACCAGCCTCGACAAGGATACGCCATCCGGAGACAAGACGCCCCGAGGACGGCGGAGTGCGGGCCGGGGACGAGGTGAGACCGTCCGCAGGGGCGACTGCGCTGGATTGGACCAGTCCACCGTCCTCACCGGCCATGTTGTCTCTGTTGTCCTCAGGCCGCAGCCGTCCGCTGCGCGGCTTGACGAGGACGCGTCTCAGTAAGGACGCCTCCAAGCTGTCCCTGCTGTATGACGAGAAACTGCTGGACAATGACCCGCTGAGGGACAGCAAGGACGCGGCGTTCGCCCAGAGCTACCTGAACAGGGTGGGTGGCCCAAGTCGACATCTGGACTCAATCTGAAGTGCTGCTCTCTGATTGGTCAGTTATCCAGCTGCTGTCGCCACCTGCAGGCTGCAGCAGGAAGATTTACTCATTCATTGATTACTGTTTTAATAATCTACATTTCTTTGATCTAAAAATCTAAATGTTAGCAGAACATTTAGCATAAACCTTGGAGCCGCTAGACCGGCCTTTCAGCCAACTGACCAGCAGTAGGTTGTCATTAAAATGATTTAAACTGCTTCTGTGACTAGTTTGAACCAGAACTTTGCAGAACCACGGTGCTGCTGGTTCAGACCGCTCTCTGTGCTGTCATGGTCTCCAGGTGCGGGAGGCGCTGCAGGACTCGCCTGAGCAGGTGCAGGAGTTTGTTTCTTTGCTTGGCGAATTTGAACAGGCAGGAGACGGACAGGAAGTGACCGGTCTGTTCAGGAAGCTGCGCTGCATCCTGGGAGAACAGACAGACCTGCTGCGGGACTTTGCTGCATTCCTGCATCCTGAGCAGGCGCTGCAGTGCGGGCTGGTGAGTGCCTGCAGTAGCACCGTTCCACCCACAGAGGGCAACAGGCAGGAATTAAGAAATTTCAAATGTCAGAATTGGCACAGAAAAATCAAGATGGAGACAAGTTAAAACTTAAATTATTTAGATTTAACTGCTTTTGATCTTTCATTTTTCTGAAGGAAATTTTACATTCGATTTACATTCAGTTTAAATATAAAGCAGCTTTTAGCAGAGCTTTAGATGCTAAATTATAACAACTGTTAATAAATATCAATACACTGAAAGAGCTTGATGTTCCTGATCTACCTGGTTCTGGTTCTGGTCCAGTTGGAGGAGCAGCAGGCCTTCGAGCGGAGCAGGCGTTTCCTGCGGCAGCTGGAGATCAGCTTCGGAGACAATCCGACTCATTACCACAAGATCATCCGAGCCCTGCAGACCGGACCCGACCCGAGCCCAGCCCACATCCAGGAGGTACTCGACCTTCTGGTTCCGCTCAAATAGTTCTGCTCCGGTCCGGTCCCGGTTCTGATCCCGCTTCCCGCCTGTTTGCGAAACCATAACTTTCCTCCCAGCTGAAGGTTCAGATGGCGGCGCTGCTCAGAGGCCACACCCACCTGCAGGCTGAATTCTGGGTATTCTTCGACGACCTGCGGCCGCCGCCGGCTCGACCCGAACAGTTTGAAGAGGCTCACCTGCCGGAGGAAGGGGATGGCGCCGAGGGGGGCGGAGCCAACGGCCAGGTGTCGGGAGGCGGAGCCGGCTTCGAGGAAGTGACGCTGCCGGACCTGGACGAGGAGGAGGAGGGGCATAAAATCCCACCAATAAGAAGCCGGCGCCAGAGGAGGAAAATGGAGTCCCACCGCAGCTACAAGGTACCTGGTGATGTCACAGAGACCGAAGGCTGTGATTGGCCTTCAAAAACAACCTGATTTTAGTTTTTAAAACTTGAATTCACTGCTGACGTTTGCAAAGAGTCTGAGTGAGAGGGTTGGTTCCCCCTAGTGGACAGGAGGAGTTCAGAAACACTTTCAGGGTGGAGTAGCGCTGCCTGCTGCGCCACGTGCCTCCAGAGCCAGAAAGTAATCCGTGTCACTCAGCTATGAAACGACAGAAGAAGAAGATTGTTAAAGGCACAGACAGTGAAAACCCAAGCTTCTGATTGGTTGTTAGAGACCATGATGGTCCAGCATCTTCATCATCTGCTGGTTGAGTTTAAAGGCTGTTTTTGTTTGCAGGGCTCTGATTGGCTCTGCCTTTGTCACGATGCAACGATCAGCCGACATCGGAGGAAACGATGCTCTCGCTGCCATGGCAACAAGGTCTGAGTTCTTTACACTGTTGCAGGACTTTTAGATAAAATTACTTTAACTCATTTTTAAATAATATTTCCGTATTTGTCATCAGCTGAGGATCAATGAAAGTTCTCACGTGGGCTTGTGCTGGTTTAGCGTCTTATTTATTTATTTGACGTCAAGCCTCTGCTTTGTGTTTAAAACGTTATTCAGCTGAATTTCCACTAGGGGGCAGCTCTGACCTGGCTTCCTGCCTCGAAGGAAAGTTTCAGAGAGCATCAAATATGGTGGCAGTGGAGCTGCTGATGAAGATGAAGATATCTGTTTTAGACTAACGTAAT
>VMRN01000930.1:0-10089 GCA_010277015.1 Poeciliopsis turrubarensis | reverse complement strand
CCAGTGATCCCAGTGAACTTGCTATGTTATTAAACAGTAGCGACTAAACAATGTGACCAACTGCACCTAAAACGCAGCGGTGAAGGTTTTCTTGCTTGGGGACAGTCCTATTGACAATCACTGAGTTGCAGTGATGATTTCTGGTGTGTACACCATGGGCAACCACCCAGGTCAGCATCATGTGGCGGGTTCCCCCTCTGCCCCTGCCATCAGCTGGAGGGTCTGAAAGTCAACAGTGCCTCACGCAAACCCCATAAAGCCCCTCCTAATTGTTGATATTAACAATCCTCCATTTCCAGTGATAAATGTTCTTTCAAAATTACTTTGACACAATGGTGTATTTGCATTGTTAGACAATTTTTATGCTATGAGTTGACAATAGTCTCAAGATGACAATATTATCGTTTATAATTTCTGGAACAATTAATCATCCAGCAACATGTATGGTGACATTCCTCGCTGGGAGGGCTGGTGCAGTGTTCCCAGACTTGGGTACAGTGCACACACACATATCTTCTTCATGGCTATAAACACACACACACACACACACACACCCTCAACTCACTGGCTTCGCTGGCCACTTTTCCATGAAATCATTGGATTGTTTTCAGGTGTGAACTTCCTGCGTTAACATCCTGGTCATTTTGTCTTCAGGTCATCACTCTGTCCGGCTGGAGGGACATGGGGATCAGTGTGCTGGGCGGGTGGAGGTTTGGAAGGACGAGAACTGGGGCACGGTGTGTGACGACAGGTTTGACCTGAGAGAAGCCAACGTGGTTTGCTCCCAGCTGGGCTGTGGCACCGCTCTCAGGGTGACGGGTCAGAATGGATTGTTCCCTCCAGGGAGCGGACCGATCCACCTAGACGAGCTGAACTGCACCGGGAACGAGCAGAACCTGTGGTTCTGTCCGGGTGTCCAGGAAAACTCTGACTGCGGACACAAAGAGGATGCTGGTGTGGTGTGTTCAGGTCAGTTTCCATCAAACATCTGGTCTGTTGCACATGAACTGTGCAAACTGACCTCTGTTCCTGCTAATGTCCACGTTTTGCACAAACTGCTCTTCTAGATGCTCTTTGTACTGCCCTGCTTAGGTTGTCTTCACACTGCACCCTGAAGTGACCCACATCCGAGTTTTTGCATCGTTTTACCTCAATGCGACTTGTTCCTGATCTTTTCATGACAGATCAGATTTTTTCTAGTGCGACGCAGGCCACTTGGATATGCGGTTCTGATTTCGATACATATCGGATCTGTTCGAACGTTAGGCGTCTGTACGGGTAACCCGTCGGGTTGGACGTCGAAGATGGAAGTGAAGGTGTCCGACCCGAACGTCTTTGATACTCGACAAACGTCACTATTCTGCTTCCTGATACGCGCAAGCGGGAAAAAGGAAACGACGGCCGTCAAGAGGATCCAGTTGTTGATGTGCTGCTCTGGTCGGACAGCAGCCTCAGCACTGCAAGAGACGCTCCACCGTAGGCGTCTGTGTACTTCCACGAACACTGAGCATCTCTGCTTTTACGGCGGTTGGCAGAACACTGCGGTGGCTCTGTTATTGCGCCCTCTACTGCGCATGCGGGACACTTTCAGGGCGTTTGCAGATCATACAAGTCGCTTTTCTTTGGCAGTGTGAACGGACACAAAGAAAATCAGATTGAGCATTAAACCCTGCAGGAAGAATGTAGCGTTATTTCAGTTTCTGTTTCTATGAAGTAAAAAAGAATCAGAACTTTGAAGAAAATCCTTGAATTTAAATTTAAAAGTTACAGAGTAACTTGAAACTTTTCTCTGCCTGTTTTTCCTGCAGTTTCTAAGGCGTCCTTCGGAGTCACCACACCAGGTGGGACGGACTTCACAAGCACAGGGTTTAATTTTTTTGTTATTTTTTTGAAAAAAGAGACTAATTGAATTTTTAGGAATATGAGCTGTTTCTGTGAATCTGAGTATATCTGCTGTGTGTCAGTGTCTCCAGCTCCTGCAGGAAGCCCTTCTCCAGAACATCTCTGCATCATTTCTCTGTCAGTTGCTGTGTTCGTTCTTGCCATCCTGAATTTGGTTCTCTGCTGCCTTTTCTGTCACTGCCACGGTACGCCCTCGTCTCCTCACCTGGTAAACATGAGTATGGAAAATGACCTGCATTAATCCAGCAGTAACGTTGGTTCTGACGTTGTTTGCAAAGATTTGGGCGGTGAGGCCAGCGGAGCCGTCGGTTTGAGGAACCTGATGAACGTGAATCTGTGGTTGACAAAGTGGAAACAAAGAGTGACCAAAGCTTGAAGAAGCATCGATTCTAAAATTCTGACTTATAGATCACAAGTGATGTGGAATAAATATTAATCATTAAATCCAGTTTAACAATAAATAAAACATTAAAACAAAAATAAACCACTTCTCACTTAACATTTATTCTAAATATAATTGTAATATCTAAAATATTGTAAAAAGTTTATTACACTGTGTGTCACCAGCATTGATGCCATCATTACCTGGTCCCGGGGAGCAGCAGAGTTCATGACGAGGTCAGCGGAGAGGTGACGTCACATGACCAGCAGCAGATCCAGCGCCATGCTAACGGTGGATCTGCCGTCATGTCGCTGCATGATGATCATGATATGAGGGAAGACAGGAGATGCAATCGTTGGTTGAAAAGCCAAACTTCTTTTATTTAGCTGGAGCAGGAGGTAACAACATGAACTGCTTCCTCTGGATAGTTTCCTAGTGCTCCCCTAGTGGGCCGGAGACCAAACTACCTTTACTCTAGAGATGCAATAGAAACTAATCTCACAGCTTTCCAAGGCTGTTTCTCAAGATGCGTTCTTGTCTGTACTTGTGTTCTCACGTCCTTGTGAAACGACAGCAGCTCAAGTTCTGTACGCATCCAGGCAAGAACGCTCAAAGTACCCGGATGTGTTCTTGCTCCGCCCATTTTATCAAGGCTGCATCGACGCATCCTGCAGACTTGAGCTAATTTCACCTGCTGCAGCAACAGGAAGGGGCGGGACGCCGTCAGTCTCTGACCTTATATGGAAATGGGACCATTGCACTTCAGAAGTGAAGGGGGCGCTGTTTCTATATCATCCACAGTCTCCTGTTTTTATTTTCTTTTGAAATCTGATATATTTTCACCTTTTGGAAGGATTTTCACCCTCAGCTTGTATTTGATCTTCTCTCTATTATTAGTGCAACTCACAGTTTTAACAGATTCTGTAGCTTCCTGTGTTCTTCTAAATCTGCTCCTCAGTCGCATCTTTCCGGCCTGATACTGCCTCTAGTGGCAAGGGGGGATAGCACAACTAATCTAATTACATAAATCAATCAATCAAGTTTTATCTGTACAGCACATTTCAGCAGCAAGGCTTTTCAAAGTGCTTCACATCATAAACACAAAGTCACAGAATAATCAATACATTGATCCATGTTACGTTTCCAATAAAACTAATCAGCTGGTTTTTAGTTGAGGTTTAAAGGAAGTCAGAGTTTCTGCTGTTTTACAGTTTTCTGGAAGTTTGTTCCAGATCTTTGGTGCATAGATGCTGAAAGCTGCTTCTGCTTCTGGTTCTGGTTCTGATGCAGAGCAGAACCAGAACCTGAGAGTCTGGCAGGTTGATACAACAGCAGCAGATCTTTAATGTATTGTGGTGCTGAACCGTTCAGTGATTTGTAAACTAACTACAGTATTTTAAAGTCTATTGTTTGAGCTGCAGGGAGCCAGTGGAGGGACTTTAAGCTGGAGTTATGTCTCTAACTTCCTGGTTCCAGTGAGAACATGAGCAGCACTGTTACTAGTGGCCCCTTTAGCAGACGCCAGTGGTGTGCATGGGGGTACATTTATTTCAGAGTCATTCAAACATAAACTAATCTCAATTTAAAAAAATTAATTGTCCTCATAACTTTTGGAATTGTAATTCATTTTTCTTGAAAGTTTTGTTGAAAAAACCCCCCCAAAAAAATTAGATCAAAATTACTAATTTTGTTTTATGAAGTGAAAACAGTCATTTGTAAAACAAAATATGCCTCAAATGCAGGCATCTCCATCCTCTCCGGTTCGGTTCCATCTGCTTCCATCTCCTGCATTTGGTGCAGCTCTGGAGTTTGGGGTCACCTGAAAAATGAAAGAGTCACAAATCCAATAAGTTGCAACCAGAATAAGAAATAGACTGAAGACATGATGCTATTTTTTATTCAAACCTCAAATGTGAAATGAGGAGCTTTGGACTGGGTCATTGTGTTGATGAGAACATTCATAATAAAACATTGCATTAGTTTTTCTGATTCTTTATTTTCCCAGTAGCTGATATTCCTGACTGGATTCACTGTGTGGTCGACAGTCACGTGATTTCCAATCCAGGTAAAACCATGATGAAGCTCTTAATGCAAACTGTCCCTCAGTGCAGAACCAACAGGCTTCATTAACGCCTCATTCAGAACCCAGACTGGATCATTTAACAGCCTCGACATCCCAGAACCGCTCACACCTGAAACCCACCTGGCGCCACCTGGCGGCCGCAGAGGAGAGTGACAGGAAAAGCCCGGAGATCAGAGACGGTACCGAAGGCATCTTGCAAAAAACTCCTCTTGTTGCTAGGAAACCGAACCTCTGCGTTACTTTTCTTACTAACTTCCGGTGTAACTGCTAACTCAAAGGCAGCTTAACGGCAACAAAAGACCGAGGAGAAGTTGGAGCTAAAATGTTTGGTGTTGCTCGCAGCCCGTTTTCCAGAAGCACACGGTATGGCGAAGATGTTAGGAAGTTCAGCCATTTTGTTACTGTCACTGTGATTCGCTTCATTTCATGCTAACATGTTGTTGTTTAAGCAGCAACTTAACGGTTGCGGTGTTGAGCTTCTCACGGTGAAACCGGGGGATTATCGGCACGATTCCGATTCCAAGTTCCATTATTGATCCCGCAGAGACATTGAATATTCATCGTCAGTAAAGTGGCGACTTCATTATGCTGCCAATGATTCTATTGTCATGTCCAGCTGTTTCTGAGAGCAGAAGAAGAGACTTGGAGCCCCTGATGTTTCACTTCCTGCTGCGATGCAGAGTTCAGTCTGACAAGAAGAAGAAGAAGAAGAAGTTGATGTGGAGGAGCATCTCCTGGCTGTGACAGCAAAATGAAGCTGCTTCAGCTGCTCTGCTTCCTCCAGCTGAGCTGGCTCTGTCCAGGTAAAGCTCACACCCCCCGCTGAGAGGAGGCAGCAGGACTGCAGCTGCTGTCTGCAACATCCTCATGTTACTTTGAGCTTCAAGGTTCGTTTGGAGTCTGTTTTATTCAGGATCAAATTTCCTGCCCATATTTTATTTCTGTCCATGTTTGGTGTAGAGAACAAAAATAAAGATATTTATGTGACAGTTTCCCTCCGACCACAAACTGAACCGTGAAGCTCAGCGTGTTGCTCCAGATTGAAATGTTCTGGTGTTTCTGGAGCTTATGCTGCTCTGAAATGAAAAGCAAATCTCCCTTTTTATATTTTCAGTTCTTCTTGACGTTTTCACTCCAGACCCTCTGACAACAGAGACACCTGAAGAGTTTGACTGTGAGTAAAACTTTGGTGGGCAGCTTTTCCACCGGACGTCTGCTGCCCCGGTTCCAGTGGTTGATGTCAGTCATGTGAATCACGTGAACCATGTGAATCGCGTGAACCATGTGAATCACGTGAACCATGTGAATCGCATGAACCATGTGAATCGCGTGAATCGTGTGAACCATGTGAATCGTGTGAACCATGTGAATCGTGTGAACCATGTGAATCGCGTGAACCATGTGAATCCTGTGAATCATGTGAATCGCATGAACCATGTGAATCGTGTGAACCATGTGAACCATGTGAATCATGTGAATCGCGTGAACCATGTGAATCGCGTGAATCATGTGAATCGCGTGAACCATGTGAATCACGTGAACCATGTGAATCGCATGAACCATGTGAATCGTGTGAACCATGTGAATCGCGTGAATCATGTGAATCGCGTGAACCATGTGAATCACGTGAACCATGTGAATCATGTGAATCACATGAACCATGTGAATCCTGTGAATCATGTGAACCATGTGAATCCTGTGAATCATGTGAATCGCGTGAACCATGTGAATCACGTGAACCATGTGAATCATGTGAATCATGTGAACCATGTGAATCACGTGAACCATGTGAATCCTGTGAATCACGTGAACCATGTGAATCCTGTGAATCATGTGAATCACGTGAACCATGTGAATCCTGTGAACCATGTGAATCCTGTGAATCATGTGAATCACGTGAATCCTGTGAATCATGTGAACCATGTGAATCACGTGAACCATGTGAATCCTGTGAATCATGTGAACCATGTGAATCCTGTGAACCATGTGAATCGCGTGAACCATGTGAATTGCGTGAATCATGTGAATCGCGTGAACCATGTGAATCACGTGAACCATGTGAATCACGTGAATCATGTGAAACACGTGAACCATGTGAATCGCGTGAACCATGTGAATCATGTGAATCGCGTGAACCATGTGAACCACGTGAATCGCGTGAATCATGTGAATCGCGTGAACCATGTGAATCACGTGAACCATGTGAATCACGTGAATCATGTGAATCACGTGAACCATGTGAATCCTGTGAATCATGTGAACCATGTGAATCCTGTGAATCATGTGAATCACGTGAACCATGTGAATCATGTGTATCACGTGAACCAGGTGAATCCTGTGAATCCTGTGAACCATGTGAATCCTGTGAATCATGTGAACCATGTGAATCCTGTGAATCATGTGAATCATGTGAACCATGTGAATCACGTGAACCATGTGAATCACGTGAACCATGTGAATCCTGTGAATCATGTGAACCATGTGAATCCTGTGAATCATGTGAATCACGTGAACCATGTGAATCCTGTGAACCATGTGAATCACGTGAACCATGTGAATCCTGTGAATCATGTGAACCATGTGAATCCTGTGAATCATGTGTATTCAGGGTGGATTTTACTACAGACTACTCGGGCCAGACTGAGAGCTTTCCCGATCAAAAGTTGTTGTGTGAGGATGACGAGGCTTTTGTCTGTATTTTGTAGAGCTGCAATGGAAACTTATTTTTTGCATTAAACGTGATCAATAGGATGTTACCATTCGCAAAAATGACAACAGGAAATAGCAGTATGCATGCATGATGGATCAGTTTATAGATACATTTTCTTTTGAAGGTTTTAAATGTATATCAGAAGGCTGAGGTTGCCAGGTGACGACACTTTTGTGTTCCAAGTGAGAGCAGGAAATGATTCAAAGCAAAGATGTTTGCAAGCGGAGATTTAATCCCAGCAGAGAGAAGTTTTGAGCAGAAAGAGAAAAGTTTGAGAGAACAGAGTGAATATTTTAGAGCAGAAGTTTTGCAAGCTTTGAGAAGAAAACTTGTAAAGAAATCCTGCTTTCAGACTGAAAATGTGTGCTCTCGAATTACGGCAGGAAAATCCCCCATACGCTTCCCAGTTCATAAAGGTTTTGCATCAATCCATTGTGTTGAATCCATCTGTATAATAGCCGACTACATGTGGAGGAAGTAGTCCATAGCTCATGGGCCGCTGTTCCCATTGTTGCCGTGGCGACGCCGTTTTGGAGCTCAGTCTGTGCATTGATCCAGCCTAACTTGCTGATAACTGCTGTGTGAACAATAAAAAATATGTTCAGTGTTTTTAAATAAAAAATGAACATTAATCACTTAGTTTATTTAGCCTGTCATAGAAAAAAACAGTATTAATTTACAAAGTCATTTTTTCACCATGTTAGTGAAACATTTATACATGTCAGAGTTCCAAACTAAATATTTAGTTTACAAGCTTTTCTGCTGCTTTTAATAATTCAGTTCAAATTCTACTCAAAAATAAAAAGCTGTGTATCCTGCTACGCTGATGACGCTCTGCTCTGTGTTTCTAAAAGCCTTCAGGCTGCTGCAGATTCTGCTCCAGATTTGCTCCTTAGTGGTTGATGTTTGCGTATTTTCTCAGTTTTCATCCTGCTCCTCATCCTCTGCTCTGTGACCCTCTGTGCCCTCAGACGACCCTTACGTTCATCACCTCGGCAGCACATGCAGGTGGACTTTCAGGATGCCTGGAAACAGGAGTGGGGAGGCGGTTCCACTACCACCAGATTTTTTAGGCACTGTGGCTGACCAGATCTGCCAGGAACTTAAGTGTGGAAAAGTTTATACTGTGAATAAAACCACATCGCCTCCCAACATCAAGTGCTACAAGCAGTGTCTTTTCCGGGATTGGCGTCTGCAGAAGTGCTTGCAGGTCGAGATGGCAGACTGCATCGTGGCCACAGAAGTGGTCTGTGGTGAGACTTTCCTCATTCTTCACACAAAAATATGTATTTGTGTCGTTTGAAATGATATTAAAATGAGGAAGATTGGGATGCTGAGGTGGTGCAGGGGTAAAGCACAACCCACCACAGGTTCAAGTCCCGGCCTGATTGCCTTTGGTGCTCGTCTTTCTCCTCTCAGTTCCCACTTTCTAATAAAGACGGCAAAACCTTTAAACCAAGCTCCAATCTCTGGTCCTGGAGGGCCGCTGTCCTGTGATGTTTCGCTGAGCCTCTGCTGCAGCATCTGGACAGAATAATGAGTCATTCAGGTTCTGGAGAACCGATCCACAGCAGGAGGCCAGGAAGCCGTTTCGTTCCAGTGTTTTGCAGCTGTGGCTCATCTAAAACCTGCAGGACTGGAGTTTGACACCCTGCTTCGAAGGGATCCATGATGACTTGCAACACTAGACTTTATTGTAGATGTAAAAGTAACACAGTAAGAATAGAACGCTTAGTTTTTATGAATGTTAATAAAATATTGTCACAGGAATGTCGCCATCCTCATTCTGGGTAAATGACGTGTAACGGTCCAACTGCCTGGCTCCTCCAGTGATGAGTAACGTTATCAAGCCTTTTTAATTTGGACCGGAGCCTTGAAGCCGATCAGAACTAGAAATAACAGGAGGAGATGAGGAGCAAACAGGAAGAGGAAGAGCTGGCTGTAGCAGCTGCTGCCTTCAGCTTCATAATGAAACACTCCGGTCACTGTGTGGTCCGGTACCTGGTTCTGGAGCTCTGAGTCCGGTCTCCTGGTCTGGCCTTCATGTGGGGCAGCAGCAGTGCCGCTGCTCAGCTACCTGAGAGCGCCGTTAGCTTCCAGCACTGTCAGTCTGATGTTCCGCCCAGCGTTTTTGCACAGTGGAGTTTAGGCTCTTTGTGGACGAAAACTGTCAGCATAGCATTTCTTTTTAGCTCATTATGGGAACACTCACTTATTGGAGCCTTTGTCAGTTTTGCTTGTACAAAATGTTGAGGACTCAAATGTCGATCCTGCAGAAGTTGTGTTTGGATTCGGTGTTGTGTCAGATGAGCACGCGCTGTCAGACTGTGCTCCTCTTTTTTCCTGTGGGAAGCATCCAGATTGACTTTTTTTTTTTCCCCAGCCAACAGTGACACCATGTGGCATTATTTTAAATTACACCGGTCCAATGCAACATGACAAACTGTGTGAAGTTAGCCTTCCTGCGTTTACTCTGTACACACAGGAAGGCTCTGCAGAATGGAGCAAAGCGCATCATCCATCAGAGTAAACAAGGTGAAATCCATGCATGAAAAAGAGAACAAAGATGTACATTTTTGAAGCAATTATGAGTTTTGGTGTATCACAATCTGCAATTTGTGTAGTTAGTAGGAAAATTAACCGCATGACAGAGCGTTTGAAGGTGGAGCAGTCCTTTCTGGACCGAGTCTACCGAGCGAACTGCTCTCATCATGTTGATGCTTGGCTGACATCAGTGGAAGCAAAATCCCGTATTGTCAGTCAGGACCCCATGTGCCGCTTTAAATGTCAGCAGTGGGACCAGATCTCTACCAGAATCAGAACATGTTGATCTTTCATCATCGTCTCCGTCTCATTAGTCGTCCAAACAGGCGCTGATACGTCGTCAGGACAGATTTCACTCAACATGACTCATTAAAGGAATAATTAATGAAATTGTTAGCATGTTTTCATGCTAACAATGAAACTTCCTGCGTTAACATCCTGGTCATTTTGTCTTCAGGTCATCACTCT
>VMRN01000928.1:0-13825 GCA_010277015.1 Poeciliopsis turrubarensis | reverse complement strand
TTTCATGAAGCGTACTCAAACATACACACACAAACACACACATGCACAAGTGTGTGCACGTGAGCGGCGCTGGTGTGCGGACGTGTTTACACACGAGTGATGGATGCACCTTGTGATGGTGGCTGGAAAAGACGATTCTAGAAATCCTTGGATCAAGGTAGGGCTGCTGGGGAGGAAGAGGAGGAGGAAGATGAAGAGGAAGAAGGCTTTCAGTTTGAAAAGAATGAGAAGGCTTTTATCAGAGATCAGAGTCACATCTGACTGGAGAAGTTCTGATCTGGTTCTAATGGGAGTCATGGAATGACAGACAGACGGAGTAAGGGTTGATTGAATGAATGGCTGGTTGGATGATGATTGGTTGGATGGTTGGTTGCTCGATCGATTGGCTGGTTGGATGATTGGTTGGTTGTTGGACGGCTGGTCAGTTGGTTGGATGGATGGCTGGTTAGATGGATGATGGGTTGGATGGTTGGCTGGTTGAATGATTGGTTGGATGGTTGGTTAGTTGATTGGATGGTTGGTTGATTGGATCGTTGGATGGATGGTTGGTTGATCTATTGGCTGGTTAGATGGCTGGCTAGTTGGCTGGTTGGTTATATGGTTGGTAGGATGATTGGGTGGATGGCTGGTTGGTTGATCGATTGGATGGTCAGTTGGTTGGTTGATCGATTGGATGATTGATCGATTGGATGGTTGGTCAATTGACTGGTTGGTTGGATGGTTGGTTGATCAATTGGATGGTGGGTTAATTAGATCAAAACTAATCTTCATCAAATTCCAGTTTTCCAGGCTTTTCCAGGGTTTTCCATAGATTGTCTGCATGCTACCCTTAGAAACCTGGTAACCGTGGTAACCGTGGTTACCATATAGCAATGCTGGCCTGTTGGATGATTGTTTAGTCAGAAATGGTAGTTCAATAACTACCATTGGTTTTAGCTATTTAGCTGTCAATATAACGCATTTGATCTTAAATTATATAAAAAAATAAAAAGGGACGCAGTGCTTTGCTACAAGTTATCAACAATACATCAAAAAGTTATAATGTAAAATGGTGAAGGCGAAGGCTCTATGTCAGCGATGCTAGCTTGACTATTACAACCTTAACATGTAGATGTGCTGCAGAATTTGGTGTTTCAATTCAGTTAAAAAAACAGCAACTAACTCTGACGGATCATCAGTAGAGCGGGTTTTCAAATTAGCTACTCAACCACCGCTGTGTCAGCTGAGCTAACAGCAGCAGCAGCTAATCTATCACAGCGATCACTTATCAATAAATGCAAAATAAACATCAAGCCTGAAAACATTAAACTGTAGCGGACTGAGTTTCTGTTCTTTGTGTGGGAAATGTGTTTGTTGTTGAATCCTGATATGTTAGGGGAGCTGTTGTCAGTCAGTTGCTATGGCAACAGGCCTGGGTGTAGCATAGCCAAAAGAATGAGTGAGAAAACAGGATAACACAAGTAGTTTTCAGTTACTATTTGGTGGTATTTGTAAAGATGCAGCTATTAGATTAATAATACCTTCATCTCCTGGATTCATTTAATTAATGGTTGCATCAGCGTGGCTCCAGATGGTAAAAAACAAGAATCGTCTTCTTCAGCTCCAGCATTGTGAGCTGAAGAAGAATTTATGCAGCGGCTATCTTTATTTCTCTATGAGTCTGTTTAAAGCCTAGAGGGCCACATAAGAACTTAAGGCGGACTGGGTGTGGCCCCCGGGCCTCGGGTTTGACACATGGCTCTAGAAATGGAGGGCTGCAGAGGCGTGTGAAGTGGAGCCGGTCCTCCAAGGTCATCCCCAGGCGCTGGAATGACAGTTATTTCCTCCCTCAGAAATGCCTGGAATCCAGATCCAGAGTTTCCAGCAAACCGCAGGGCTCAAACTGGGCCTCCTGCTGGTTCCGGTCGTTCCCAACCTGGTTCTGGTCCTGCTGTAATCTGCAGCTTAAACCAGACTCAGTTCTGCAACACAGCAGGGAAATGCGTTTGCCAACAGATCCGGACCAAAACCCGGTTCTGTGATTTAAGTCCGGTTCTGCTGCAAACTGAGCCGAGAAATGCAGAAGGAAGTCCGATCAGCGCCGTTAAAAATAACTCCTAACTGAAGATGAGGGAGCGTCTTGAAAACCCGCCTTTATGGACAGATGTGATGTTATTATTGACCCAAACATCTCGCTGAATCGTTGCTGGTAAATTAGTTTCATCTGATTTCACGTCGACTGAGACACTTAAAACAGGAACTAGACAAAAAATACTTTCCGTTACTCTCATTCGATGGCGTGTTTGGGTTATTGCAGATATTTTTAAAAAAATAACATTTTCTAGAAATGAACATGGAAAAGTCAGAAATTTGAATAGTTTCTGAGATTAATCTCAGAAATTTCTGTTTCTTTTGAGCAAATTTTCAAAATTTCAAACTCAGAAATTTCTAAATTGTTTTCCTGAAAATGTCCGATAATCTCAAAATTATAGATTTTTTAGCAAATTGCTCGACATTTGAAACTCAGAAATTCTCAAAAATTCTTTGTATTTTGGTGAAAATGTACTCTATTATTAGAGCCTTCTGTGACGCTGTCTTACCGTCGCTGCTTCTTTCTGCGACGTCCGAATCCCATGATGCACTCTGGCTCCGACGCTCATGAAACTTTCTGGGCTGGTTCTGACACCAAGCGGCTCCGTTTGGATCCATCTGGATTCTTTGGAGCCTCCAGGGAAAAACTCAGAGCGAAGTGACAGAAGGAGTCGCTTATGTCAGGCTGCATGTCAGAGAGCAGATGAGGAAACGGTCAGCAGGTTACCTGCTGACTCAGCAGGTTATCTGCTGACTCAGCAGGTTACCTGCTGACTCAGCAGAAACAGTTCCATCTGGAGGGAAATGTTCCTGGAGAAACTCCAGCAGGACCTTCAGGAAAATCTGGATCAATGAAACCTCAGATGTAAAAGTGACAGGAGGTCTCACTCCTACCTGATTACTGACCCAATAGGTTCTGATTTCTGATCAGCTGGAGATCAATACTTCAGAACATATCTGACCGAGACACCACTTCCTGGATTTTCTGCTTTGTTGTTTTAAAAAATTAATCTTTAATTAATTGCTGAGCAGGAAAAATAACTTTTTATGAATATTATTTCCCCTAAAAAAACACAAAATCTTCCCAAGTATTTCTGTTTAGTTTTAATGCAAATATTTTATCAAACCTGAATTAAGACGAAAACTGACTTACGACAAACTTGTTTTAAGTGAATAACTCCATACAATGTATTTTAAAAAGCACCAGTTCCAGATTATTTCCCTGGTAACATTTTATGAGATTATAAGTGAAATAATCTGTTAGCGAAACGAGTAATTCTTTAAAAACCAGTATTGAGGAATTATTGATCGTACATTGAAAGGTTTCAGTGATAAGAGAAAGACAAACATTGCTTCACCCTGGCAGCCCCTGCAGTCAAAAGGTTTGCACTGTAAAAAGTATTTGGTTTGAATGCGTATTTTAACTGTTATTATGTTTATTATTGTGTTTATTTGACGTACAGTAAGACATGAATGGAAACAGTGAAATGATTAGTTTTGTGTGTTTCAGCTCCTGCGGTGGATGTCAAAGCTACTGAATGGATTTGCTTCTGAAGGAATTAAATCTCATAAAACCATGTTTGGCATTTTGAAAAGTCAAAGTTTTACTATTAAAAAAATCAGAAATTTGCCAGAAAAAACAAAGACATTTTTAGATTAGTTTCAGAAATTTTCCACAAAAGTTGAAAAATGTTGACTTTTGAAAATCTGAAACTTCCAAGATTTTCTAAATAAAAAATAAATTGAGATTAATCTAAAAACTTCTTGATCGATTGGATCCTTTGTGCGCCCAGGATGCAGAAATGTTTGAGTGATTGCAGGTAAACAGCAATCACTCTGTTTGCTTCTTCTTTCGTTTTGTTTTTAGGCATCAGACCTCCCATAATGAACGGGCCGATGCACCCGCGCCCCCTGGTGGCGCTGCTGGACGGCAGAGACTGCACCGTAGAGATGCCCATCCTGAAGGACGTCGCAACCGTGGCGTTCTGCGACGCTCAGTCCACACAGGAGATCCACGAGAAGGTAACGTCCGCACGCTGAAGACACAGGTCTGGAGCTTCTTCCTGCTGGAAAACGCTCCATGGCGTCCAGATCGATTCCTCCACATCAGGGTCAAACTGTTTCAGGCTGAGAAACCGAAACATTCACAGACCATCTGACCAACTCAACATCTTAATATGTTCAGCATCAGAAGAATAAATCTGCTTTGAATGCAGCAAATAATCTGTTGATTTGGCTGCACCTGCTGCTGTTTCTGATGTAGGTTGTATTTTCGGGACGGATGCTCGTTCTGTGTGTGCAGGTGCTAAACGAAGCCGTGGGGGCGTTAATGTACCACACCATCACCCTGATGAGGGAAGACCTGGAGAAGTTCAAGGCGTTGCGCATCATCGTTCGCATCGGCAGCGGCTACGACAACATAGACATCAAATCCGCCGGGGATCTCGGTACAAACGTCACACACCCACAAACAGGCGCACAAATACATCAGCAACTGCTGAACCGCTGCTCCACAGGGACTCGTTGTAGAGACAAACAATATGCAAACCTTAAAAGTTGCAAATAATAAAAGTTTTTAAATAAATAAATCCTGGTCCGATCACATTTTAATCAGCAACATAAGCAACATGTTCAAAACAAAAACCTCTTTTTGGTGCTAAATTACTGTATTAATAAACAAAATGACCTCAACAACAACGATACTTACAGCTTTTACTCTGTTCTTCCTGGTGGAGCAAAGTTCAGGAGCTTCTTTAGAAATGACATTAGCATTAGCTGCTACATGTCAGCACTGAGATGCTATTTCAGGCAAGATTAGCTTCGCTGATAGGCTAACTCCTTTAAGCACAACTTGGACAGTTTTTTCCAGCATCCAATCAGATCGTTTAGAAGCAGAAATTAGAACCCAGGAAGTCGAGAGAAGCGACTTCGTCCTCCATCGCTGCTGTTAGTGGATGCAGCGAGTGCGTCAGATTTATGGGTGTGACAGAAACACACCAGTACAAAAGGTTCCAACTTCTGTGATTAATCCAAATTAAACGATTAAAATGCACAAAAATATAATTTTTAATCAATGTCAATTAAAGTGTAATCTGTCCCAGCGTGACAGTAAGAATGTCATGACATGTCAGGGAGAGACAGGGGGCAGGAAACAAATCTAGTACTGAGGAAAAACTTGACCCAACAACATAGAGTAACTGGAATTAAACTACAGTCACTAAGAAGGCCTGAACTAAAATAGCCAGAGAGGAAACAGAATACAAACAAACCTCCAGACAGGCGAGGACTCACCACAGAAGTCTGGTTCTTCCCCCAGCAGCTCAGCTGGATCTCCCTCAGACCTGCCCCTCTTTCTGCTCCGACAGGCATCGCTGTGTGCAACATGCCAGCAGCGTCGGTGGAGGAGACGGCAGACTCCACGCTGTGCCACATCCTCACCCTGTACCGACGCACCACCTGGCTGCACCAGGTTTGTAGCTCTGCAGCCCAGACAGCAGCAGGGAACCAACACTCACTGGGTTTGTTGGAGGTGTGCATCCGCTCACCGCCATCATTATTTACACTGTAACTAACAAATAATCTCTGCCAACTGACATGTAAGCAAAATTGAAACATTTCATTTTCTTTAGAATGTGGCTGTATTTGAAAGACGTTGATGTAAAGTGTAGAAGGTACAGTAAAATGATTTGTTCCTCAAATCATTGCTTAGACTCATGTGTTGTAGTCTGACAGGAATTAGCTTGTGGTGCAGAGTGAATTGCAGCTGGATCACCGTGTGTCTGCGCTGTCCGCTCCGTCTGAAGTGACGCTCGTCTTCACTCCCGCCAGGCTCTCCGGGAAGGGACGCGGGTTCAGAGCGTGGAGCAGATCCGAGAGGTGGCGTCAGGCGCGGCCAGGATCAGAGGAGAGACGCTGGGACTCATTGGGCTCGGTGAGAATCCAAACTGGTGTCACAAACTGGTCCAGATCCTTTCATTTCATACAGGACAACTAATCTGTCATGAGAAGTCAGATTAGTGTAAGAATCGGAGGAGAGCGAAATCAAGCTTTTTACCTACATGCTAAAAAGCTTGTTGCTCAGCAAGACAATCCTGTTCAGGACGACTTACAGTCTAGACATAACAAACTCGATGTGTTTGTAGGCCGGGTCGGCCAGGCCGTCGCCCTGCGAGCCAAGGCCTTCGGCTTCAACGTGATTTTCTACGACCCGTATTTGGCAGACGGTGTAGAAAGGTCCCTGGGGCTCCAACGGGTCACCACCCTACAGGTAAACCCTGCTGGCCTTCATGTCTACCTTTCTATGCCTGCAGATCAATTACATGGAGGATTTGACTTTGAAAACTGAAATTAAACCTCATTTACACTTCTGGTCAAAAAGCTTTAGAAACATCTGAAGGGCCTGCAGGCAGCAGGTCCTGCAGCGGAAACATTTCTATCTATTAATGAGTGATGAAAGCAGAACTAGACAACATTCTGACTGGGATTTATCGTCTTCCTCCTCAGGACCTTCTCTTCCACTCTGACTGTGTCTCTCTGCACTGCAGCCTCAACGAGCACAACCACCACCTGATCAACGACTTCACCATCAAACAGGTACGCCGAGCCCAGAGGCTGGCAAAGCCATCGAGGAAGTTTGTAAAGTCATATCAAGCGTCAGCTGATCGGCGTGTTTGTGTGTGTGTGTGTGTGTGTGTGTGGGGGTGACTGCGTGTTAAAGATGCGGCAGGGGGCGTTCCTGGTGAACACAGCCAGGGGGGGCCTGGTGGATGAGAAGGCTCTGGCTCAGGCTCTGAAGGAGGGCAGGATACGTGGGGCAGCTCTGGATGTCCATGAGACAGAACCTTTCAGGTATTACAGCGACTGAGCAAATGCTTCATCAAGTTGTAGGAGAACTGGCTTCGTTGACCATCGAACCATTCTCCAGAAGACGTTTGGGTTTTCCATCCATCCAACAGCAAACTGCAGTCCAGATGATTGATATTATCTCAATCCATGTTTAAGTGGCGGGGTGACGGTTTGGGTCAGAGGTTTGGGGGTTCGAACAGAACCATGGTCCAAAACAAACCTCTAATCTGGATAACCAAGGCTACACTGAGCCGCCGGACCAGAACCAAGAACCCATCTGATTTAAGTAAACTGAAACATTTGTGACCAGAAAGATGGAGGAAGCTTGTTGGTTTCTCTGAAACTTTAGGGACATATCCAAATGTCAGTAAGGCCGAGTGTATGCAAAGTTTGACCCTGTGTGGATTAGAGAAAACCCACAATAAATTAGTGAATTTAATTGTTGCTTTAGACGCTGAGAGCAAAAGTCACCAAAAGTCCCAGTTCAGAATCACACGTTATGCTGATGACGGTTTTCTTTCTGTGTGAATCTCAGTTTGTCTTCAACATTTGAGTTAAATAATAAAGTAATTGGACAGAGTAATTTCCTCCAGCTGATCTGAAGCGTAGCGTTTGTTGCTGTGGCAGCTTCAGTCAGGGTCCCCTGAAGGACGCGCCCAACCTGATCTGCACGCCGCACGCCGCCTGGTACAGCGAACAGGCATCACTGGAGATGAGAGAAGAGGCGGCGAGGGAAATCCGGAGGGCTGTGACAGGTTGGTGAACAGTCAGTAACCAAAGGAGACATTTTAGGAGTTCTCCTATCAGATTTGTTTTGTTGATCCTTATTTGTTCATTTTCAGGTCGGATCCCAGACAGTCTGAAGAACTGTGTGAATAAGGAGTTCCTCTCACCCAACAACCACTGGGCCGTCGACCCGGCTGTGGTCCATCCGGAGCTCAACGGCGCCTACAGGTACCGGCCGGCGCTGTGACCGTCAGCCTGAGTTATCAGCATTTGCTGCCAGGTTGGGCCAGCTAATGTATTTACACACTTTGCAGTATTTTACTGAATTTTATGTGACGGATCGACTTAAAGTGTTTCTACACCTGATAGTCCACCAGACTCGGTTCGATGAGAGACCAAATTCGCAACATTTGTTCCACCTCCAGCTGCTGCAGTTCTCTTTCTCACCGCAGTCAAATGATCCAAACTAATTGGGAAACCTGTTCCCCTCCTGGCCTGTGGGGGCGCTGCACCAAGAACCACTGAAGGAAACGACACTAAAACCTTCACCAGATGAAACAAGATGGAGGCGTCAGAGTTTATGTTGGAGGATTTCTCTTTAGTCTTTGGCTGAAGATCAGGAGCCATTTCTGCTGCTAGCGCTAGGCTAGCATGTTAGCTTTGGTTGTATTTACCCAGAATGCCCTGAGCTGTAGTCCACTTCCTGCTTCTGGAGCGCTCTCTGGTCCGCTTAGCATTCACATTTAAACCGAACCAGAGTTCACTTCAACTGAACGAGGTTTGGAGGACCAGAGGTCAGAGGTCAATTAGCGTTAACACCTCACCAAGTGGACCGGAGTTTCCAGGCAATCGGACCAGAGTTGGGTTAAAGTGGACTGAACAGGGACGGTGTGAATCCACTCTCAGTACATGTATGTGAAGTGGAAGGAAACAGATTCACTTAAATGCAGCATGAGTTACTAAAACCTTGACTTGATGCGTCACAGGCAGTACACACTCACATGTTGGACTTTTGCCCTTTGGCAGCCATCCCATAATATCTCTGGCTGAATGTCTAAGGTGGCTGTCCTGCTGGAAGGTGGACCTCCAGTCTCAGGTTTTCTGATTTATCTGAATCTAAGGTTCTCCAACAGAACAGCTGCCGTTAGCTGAGAGTCACAGCTCTGTGCTGCTCTGTGAAATCCACTGAGCCGTGTCAACAGTTTGCCCCTCCTGTCCCTCAGGTACCCCGCCGGGGTGGTGAGCTTGCCGGCCGGCGGCCTCCATCCGCCCGTCGAAGGCATCGTCCCGAGCGCCGTGCCCATCACGCACACCCTCCCGCCCGCTGCCGCTCACCCGCCTCACGCGCCGTCTCCCGGACAGAACACAGTAAAGCCACCAGAGGGCGACAGAGAGCAGCACCCCAGCGACCAGCTGTAGCCCTTCTGCACACCGACCGCCGGTTCAGGTGCCGTCTGCTTCCCAACAGACAGGACTGACGCTTTACTCAACAACCCAGAAAGTTCCTCTAAACCAACATCTGATCGTTGCCTCAACATGAAAAATGGAAACATTTGGGGCAAAAAAGAATCCAGAACCTTTAGGCTGTTGGTGTCCAAAGTTAGAGGCTTTCATGTGTTCTGTGTCTTTTCTTCCTTCGTTTGATGTGACAGCAAAGTTATTGGGTTTGAAATGAATGTAACCTGCCTGTGAACAGATTTTAGAACATGATGATATTTGTATTCCAGTCTTAACAAAAACTGGTTTAAAAATACAATATCTCGTTTTATTTTTATTTGTCCCTAAATTAGCAAGGCCCCAAAAAAGAGGCAGCTTTTTGCACACCATCTCAGGAACCTACGTTTCCGCAGTTGGTAATCTAGTTTTTTTCTAACATTTTTCTTTTTAAATTGTTTTTATGCCACTCAGTGCTTTTGTTTTTCTACCTGCTTGCCTTTCCGTGTCCCGTTGCATTAGAAAAGAACAACTTTAGTGAGATGTAAAGTTGACCTAATGCTTGTTTCTGTTGGTTTTGTTTCAGGAGCATGTGACTTTGCTCTGGGATTGTGTAAATGTTTGAACCGAAGGCGTGATGGGAGGAACGTTTAGGAGAGGTGGTGAAATGGTAAACATGCAGGGACCTGTTGATTCTGACGTTTTCATTCCGACGAGGCGACAGATTAAAAACATGGTTTGTTTTGAAAAATTCACCTATTCTGGCTGCAATTTCTGCTCCTGTTCTGACCAGCATTATAACTTTGATGCAGGAATGACATTCTTGTCAACCAGAATGACCAACACTAAGCTAGGCTACGTTCAAACAGCAGGCAGATGTGACCCAATTCAGATCCTTTGACCCCAAAAATACACTTTGTTTTACTTACACATGTGGATCTAAATCTTTACCGCCAGAGCGCCATGGCGGCCATCTTTACTGCTGTAACAGAACGCCCCGGCGGCCATCTTTACCGCCGTAACCAGAGTGCCATGGCGGCCATCTTTACTGCTGTAAATAGAGCCGTAATCAGAGCGCTGCTGGGCAACATCTGTCTTCGGCACATTTGGATTATCGTGAGCAAAAGGAGTCTAACTTCGGTCACTTTTAATAAGTCGAATGAACGATCATGCAAAAAAAGTTGGATTTGTGCATTGAGACCTGCTGAGAACGTATCCATGGCGATCTGGCAAGTCTCATAATGATCCATGTTTTACCCCTGAGGGTTTAACTCCATGACAAATCAAACTCTGAATCAGTCTCCACACAACACTTAGCTTGGCTTTACGAGCTACTAAAGGTAGAACACTCAGTTGAAGGCGAACATTTTCCATTTGGCTCAGACACAAAAACAAGTCAAAGCTGCAGCAGACAGTTTGGACAGAGCTGATGCTCTTAACATTAGTAGATGTGAAACGTGCTATGAAAGAAAGCTTTTTGCTATTTGATTGACTTTATGCTCACAAACAACTCCTTTTCCAGCTTTCTGTCCAAGCTGTGTCATGAACAGCGTTTCGTTTTCTCTTTAGCTTTCAGTTGGTTTTTCTCTTGAATCCTCAAGCAGAAAATGTTTCAAACAATGAAACTTTCTCTGAGGAATAAAATCTGCCATCTTCACCCCACACCTAGCTTAGCATATTTGCCTTAAATAGTTTGGTTTTCCGTCTACAACAGTGAAAAGCATCTTCCATATTTGGAAGTGCTTCCTGTTTTACACAGAGGGGTAGGTGTTGTTTCTAAATTACTTTTATACTTTTTGAGAACAGAAAAGGCCAGTTGTGATTTATTTCACGTCTTTTATTTTGTATTTTTGGGTTTCCTGGCTCTGAACTATGACTCTGTTATGCACTTTAACTTGATTCCTCCACGGTTACGACAGTAAAAACGGTTAAACTTGGGTAAAGATGAGGCTCAGATGATCTCTGAAGGTTGTTTAAACGCCTCCCGCTTTCCACAAACAGACATGAGCACAGAGAAGCGGCGGCGTTTCCCCCGAGCGGCCTGAGATTTCCTGGAGTCCCTTTAACATCCAGCCGGGCCCTTCCCGTTGCTACCATTTAACCACCTGCTCTCTTCATGTGTACATACTGTGTTCTGCTTGCCTGTGTCAATGTGACTTGGTTGTTTCTGTGTCTAAAAGCAGCGCCAGAAGGGGGGGCAGTAAATTACCCAGAAGTCCTTTCTGCTCCCCCTACCTGCAGCTGAGTAGTAAAAACAGTTTCCTGATGCCTACCGGGTCTTCTTCATGGTGAGGCAGCGAGCGCCGCAATCAGGGATGGACATTTCCACCGCCAAGCGTTTCAGGCTGCAGCGGCGAAAAATGTTACATTACGAGAGTAAAGTCAAAATAATGTACGAATAAAACCGAACGAAAGCAGAAATAATACGAGAACAAAACTGCAAGTCAGTCATAACATAATAAAAGCAAGTCATGAAATGCAGTCATAATGTTAACAGAATATAGAAGCTATTTTACCTCAAAAAGGATGAAAAACGTAACACGAGGAAAGCTGAGAATCTTGTGACATTTTACTTTATGATCAGTTTTAACACATCAACAGTAAACTGTCAGTGGCTGAACTGAGTTTCGAAGAACCGAAGATTTTAATAATGATCAAAGTTTTTCCTTTCTGTCTAAAAACTTTCCATCTTTCTTATGGAATTTTTGTGTCTTTATTCTGATGATATTCTGACTTTATCCTCATAATTCTGAATAAACGGATAAAAACCTGGCCGTCCGCCGCAGACTGAAGGTTCTGGGCTGATATTCTGACTCGGTTCTGGTTCTTCCGACACAAACTGCAAACATTCCTGGTCCAGACCGACGGATCCGGCGGTTCCCCTGAAATGCCGTCCCTGGCGTAGCGCCCCCTGCTGCCGCCCTTCATGGTGACGTAGTAGGCGTAGCAATATTCAGTACATATTATTCTATATTCTACAGTAAATATCATTATTTTTGGTCAAACGATGACAACTGAAAAAGATATGTTTGTGACTGTATGCATTTGTATGAATTATTTTAAAAGGAAATAAACTGTGGAAAGGTGTGGTTTCTGTGTCTGCGCAGGGTTTAGCTGTTAGTATCATTAGATCATCAGAAAAATCATTTATCATCATCATTTATTAAAATGCGTCTCCAGGGTGAAGGATTTTCTGTTTTTGCTTCTAAAAGCAGATTTCTACTAGAACAGGACATTTGTGAAGCTCTAGACACGTTAGACTCTTCGCTTCCTGATTCTGTTGCTAAATTAGGGCCAATAATTTCCATACAAACAGATTTCTGTCCAAATGAAGAAAACGGTTGGATCTGAATAAATTATTTCAGGACTTGCATTTTTTAATTAATTTACTGAAAACATTCATTTCTTTAGATAATATTTGAATTTGTTGTGCATCGCAGAACCGAGTTGAATCATTTGAGGAATAATTCATCCGATGTCGTTTAATTGTCATTAAATGTGAAGCTGTCGGTTTCTGTGCCTCCAGCAGGGGGCGCCGTTCCAACGCAGCAGAACTGCGTCTTTACAGATAAAACCTGTGAAATTACAAACAACAAAATCATCTAGAACATATTAATAAGAGATTTATGTTCGTATTAACAGCATAATAAATGTAACATCCAACAGATGATGTGACCTTCTGCTCATTTAAAAGTTCATATTTTTTGTTTTGATGGTTTAAAATCTCCTGACGTCACTTCGAAACTCCAAACCGGCATCAGACGTCTGGATTCGAACTTTCCTTTTGTAAATCACAACCAAAAATCAAATCAAGAAGTCATAAAGTGTTTTGTTTGTTTTAATCACTTGTTGTTGTTTTTTTAAGTTTCATATCGAGAGGAATAAATGAAAAAATGACCATCAGACAGAAACAGACGTTTATTAATCAGCCTGGAGGCGGTTTGGTGAATTTATATCCAGGTTTCCAGTTCATTTTGCAGAAACTTCCTTTAAACATGCGACAGTCGGGAACATCGGAAACAATCTGATTCATTTCCACAGAAATAAATCAGAAGTTTTTGCAGGGAGAAAAGATGGAAAGTAGGAAACAGTTGCATTTCTGCAGAGCCGTAAAGAAAAGATAAAAGTACCACGTTGGATTTTCTTTCTGAGGACTTTTTACTTTTACTTCCTACTTTTAAGATAAATATCTGCACTTTTACTAATCATATTTTCACATAAAGCTAAATGAGAGTAAAAACTGAAAAGTATCAGAGTTTTATAAAATCTCTATTCAGGTCGGCAAAAGATTAAAATGTATTTTTTATAACTAGAACGTTTTTTGTATTTTATTGATGGTCATGTTGAATTATTTAAAGTGAAAATTACTTTTAGCTTTTTGAACTTGAGTAAAACAGCCCAACCTGCTTTGACTAGAAAATGTTGTTATGAAAGAATAAATCATTTGTTTTTCAGAGCTGCAAGTTGCACCATTTCATTTTGAACACGTTCAATTTGACCAAACTTTGGACCAATCATGAGGCTCCATTTGACCGTCCAACTGACCTCATCCATGAATAACTTTCATAAATCACCAAGAAAAACAAAAACCTGCTGAAACAGTTCAGATCTCAGGTGTATCAATGTTTTCACCTCCAATCAGCCGACCCGGTTACATCATTCTGCAGGAATCAGTCACATGCAACCACATTAGAGACCTGGCAGAGCTGCATCAGGTGAGAATGCTGGTCAGAACAGGAGCTGCATCAGG
>VMRN01000925.1:0-7500 GCA_010277015.1 Poeciliopsis turrubarensis | reverse complement strand
CCCCAGACCTGAATCCGATTGAGCACATCTGGGACATCATGTCTCGCTCCATCCACCAACGTCACGTTGCACCACAGACTGTCCAGGAGTTGGCGGATGCTTTAGTCCAGGTCTGGGAGGAGATCCCTCAGGAGACCATCCTCATCAGGAGCATGCCCAGGCGTTGCAGGGAGGTCATTCAGGCACGTGGAGGCCACACACAATACTGAGCCTCATTTTGACTTGTTTTAAGGACATTAAATTTGGATCAGTGTGTTGTGTTATTTCACTGGGATTTTGTGTGTGGCTCCAAATCCAGGCCTCCATTGGTTAATGAATTTGATTTCCATGGATGGTTTTTGTGTGATTTTGTTGTCAGACATTCAACTTAAAGGACAAAGTATTCAATGAGAATATTTCCTTCATTCAGATCTAGGATGTGTTATTTGAGTGTCCCTTTATTTTTTGAGCAGTGTATTTAGAGTCGAACCAGAAGCTTTGGAGAAGGTGTTGATGATTTTAATAGTTTTTATGTCACATTTATTCTTTAAAAATACTGCAGTACCATCAGCAAGCTGGGAAATTACAATATTCCTGTTTTCAACTCTAATCCCTGTAATTTCTTTCTTTATTTTAACTGAAAGAATATGGCCAGAGGAAATAAATACGGGGAGGAGGGACACCTTTTAATACCGTGGCTCCAAAAGTGTCCCTGAGGGCCGTCCTGCATGTTTTAGTCTCTCCCTGGTTTAACGCACGTGGATCCAATGACGGCTCATTGGAAGGACTCAGAACTCTGACCTGCTCAAAAGGTTGTTGCCAGCCCAGGGAGACACATGCAGGATGCCGGCCCTCCAGGGCCCACTTTGGCCCTGCAATAATATATAACATTCGACAACTTTTAATTAAGATTTGTAATATTGCCACTCCTGCTGATTGAGCAGTAACATGTACCAGCCACAGTTCGTCCCTCCACTGAGTTTTCCAGAATTTGGTCTGAATTGCATTTGAGTTTGTTGGATAAAACAAAAATCAGCTTTACAATTTTTAATATACTTAAAAAGTTGCCTTTCTTTTAGTATTGTAACTTAACCTATGGGCAATATTTGAGTGAAATACCTAAAAAAAAAAAAAAGAATTGCTGCTCAGAGCTATAGCTTCTAACCCTGAAAATGGAGTTACAGGAAAATCTAACAAACTCTCCCAACAGAGAAATTCTATTATGAACGGAGCTTTTTCAATATTTGGTGTCATTACCTGATTCTGAACGTCAAGATGTCTCCTACCCAGCTAGTAACAAATGTTTGGACTGTCTGAACGTTCACTCCATCTAAACATTCGCACACATGCACAACAAAATTTGTTTTGCTGTAATTTTATTTAATCAATTTTAATATCTTTAAACCCTTTATGGTGGTTAATATTTTTGACAAAATCTCTATTTATGTCCTTTTAGAACAGGGGTGGGCACTCCTGGTCCTCGAGGGTCTCCTGCAACTTTTAGATGCGTCTCCACTTAAACACACCTGATTCCAATAATGAGGTCATAGCAGGACTCTGGAGAACCTGACTGCATTTAGGAGGCGATTCATCTGTTGGATTCAGATGTGTTGAACCAGGGAGACGTCCAAGAGTTGCAGGACAGCGGCCCTCCAGGACCAGGACTGCCCACCCCTGTTTTAGAAGATCTGCATCTCTGAACGTTTTTATAAAATGCTGTTACTGAATTCAATACCCCACTTAGGCAGTAGGGGGCTCCAAACATTACCCTCTCTATTCAAATTATGGTTATAAGTCCGATTTTTCTCACTCCCTTTCCTGCATAAACTGCATTGCATTTATTCTAATGTAATGTCAATGTATCTCAAAGGAGAGTAATGCTTAAATAAAAGTACTTTCATTTGGAAAATATGCATTTTCTGCCGAGTGACATCACTTCCCAACCAGGATTATATTGGGATTTCTGCAGTCAGGAAACAGCGCTTCTGTATTTCACATGTTGGGATCTGTTCAGTAAGTTATTAGTTTTCATACTTTATTTGTATCATTTTCTAACCGAGCATGTTAGAGCATATAAAGCCATATTTGTTACCGACGCCTTGTGTGTTGTGGCACCATTATCTAATTTCTTCTCAACTTTGATTGTAAGTTTGATGCGGCCAGAAATATTTTTCTGCATGAAATGTCCTGCTCTTTTTCCCTTAATGTTGTAGTTTTCTGAACCACAGTGTCAACATAACCGGTAATGAGAAGTTTAATTGACCAGGTCTGCAGAATGGAGCCTAACCCTAACCCTGAGTAAAAGTGATGGTGGGAACTGAAGGCCACTTGGCTTTTTCAGCGCATCAAATGCTAACGATATGTTGCACATTGTCCCTTGTAAAAAGCCAGGTAAAAGAAAATAAATGCATTAATATTTAAAGTTTATACAGTCAAATGTGCAAAGCTAGCTGACATTTCCCAACACAGGCATGAGAAGAGGCAGCAGGTAATGGGAGTTGCACCATTTAATTTTCCTTTGGAATCAATTAAGTATATTTGAATTCAATTATTTTTAGATCCATAGGAGGAATCTACCAGCAGGATCTATGGGACCAGTAAGCACTGAAGTGGACTAAACTAGTTAATGGTTGTGGATGAACAAAAATGTAAATATTCAGTCTGATCCATAATAGTTTGTTGTTTATCCTGTGGTTTATCCTGAGCTACTGCCTCTTTTCCTTCATCAGCTATGAAATAATATGCAGCTGCACATATTAATCCTGCGCATTAAGTGGTTTCACAGCACAAAGTACTAAATGATGTTCTGCTTAATGCCAGTTGTAGTGAAATTACCAATAAGTTCTAATATTTATCTCATTATTTCAAGGTTCTTCCAGGAGTTGTTGATGCTGACGGCTGTGAGCTGGAAGGTTCTCCTGTAGCAGTCTGTGTTACAGCCTCTGACTGAAGACACTTTTTTTCTGATGAAGAGGATGCTCAGGGATTTTCAGACTTCTCCTTAATGAACATCACTGGTGTTTCATACTATTAATAATAACTATTTGAATGTTAAATAAGTAACGACTTATTTAACATATCAGTTGTCACCTGATATGTAATTCCAGGTGACAACTTGAAAGTTCGGCCAACTGGTCTGCATGTGTTTTGTGGTCTTGGAGAAGGCGTCGACCGGGTCCCTAGGGGAGCCAGTGGGGTACCGGGCCCTCTGATACGGGCCGTTAGGTCCCTGTATGACCGGTGTCGGAGTCTGGTCTGCATTGCCGGCAGTAAGTCGGGGTCGTTTCTGGTGAGGGTTGGACTCCGCCAGGGCTGCTCTTTGTCACTGATTCTGTTCATTACCGGATACATTCTGATAAAGCTGGGATTGTAAGATTCACATCTCCTTTATTACCTTCACAGTGACGGAGAAAATATAATGTATTACTTTGTATTTGAGGCTGAACAATGACCATCGCATCCCTTTGTACTGTTGTTAAAGTATGTAAACCAACTGTGACTGTTTAATAAGCCGGTAACCGATTAAGAAATGGATCACACTGGTCACAGATTATTCTGGCCAGAATAATCGAGGTATCGCCCCCTGAGGTCACACATTTTTCTGTAACACCGCCATCTTGCTGGGCCTCAGCTAAATAAATCATGAGCCAATCAAATGGTTTTGGTGCCACACCCTGCTGTGCTGCTAATGCTAAGCCTGGAGTAGGTAGGAAAGTCTGAGAACAGCCGGGCTGAGCCGTGCTGGATCTGCTGATGGAAACTGAATCTGGTCGAGACGGACAGAACCGGACCGAACAGGCTAGCGATGCTCTGGTGGAAAAGCGTCTTTAGTTCAGTCATAACTTCCTCGAGTGGACGTCCTCCATCAGTCCACAGGCGGAGGAAGGGGGCCGACTGAATTCAGTACCTTTGGAGCCCTGCAGGGGGAGCTGTTTCCCTCAGACTGAAACCAGACCTTCATTCTGGCATCATGGTGAGGCGCAGCAGCTAGTCTTTGTATTGACTTTGTGTGCAAATAAAATATTCTATTTAAGTGGTTCCTCAGACCTGAACCTGCCAAGTTCTGCCTGGTTCTGTCCAGACCCCAACTCCCTCTGACCCCCTTTGTCCCCACAGGTGAGCTCACCTGTCGCAGCAGCAGGTCGCCCAGGCGGCGGACGGTGAAGTTGTTGGTGCTGCCCTCCTGCAGCCCATCCTTCCTGCGGCTCAACAGCTGGGACAGGAAGTTGGCGTGCAGCTCCAGCAGCTGGTCCAGGCAGGGGAAGATGGTGTGGACCACACCCGCCTCCAGTAGTACCTCCTCCTGCATCCCTCGCCGGTAAACGCCCTCCATGATCCGCAGCGTCCGGACGTGGTGGAACTCCGTCTGGATCAGCTCTGAGACATGAGACGGGTGGAGACAGAGAGGTGGAGGCGACATGTAAAGTTTATTCCGTTTATTTGGCTCTGGTCCTGCTCAGTCCGGTGTTTGTGTCTCGGCGGCTCCCCTTGGTGGCCGCGACCTGCGTCGTACCGTAGATGACGTCCTGCTGCTTAATGACATCTTTGTGCTGCGTCTGCAGAAACTTGGAGTCCACCGCCATGCTCCAGCTGTCGGCCTGGACGCAGCTGCCCTCCGCCTGCAGCTCCTCCAGCAGGGGGCTCCACCACCACTCGCCTGTTACAACACAGCCTGTCGTTATCAGACGTCGCGCCCGCCGCTAGTGGCCCATCAGTAAGCTCAACGCACCGTCGTCGGTCAGAGACTCCATGGAGAGAGTTCTGTTGCGGAAGTTCAGCGACTCGGTGGACTGGGACAGAATCCTGCGGAGACCGACGGACTCCTCTGTCCCCCTGGGACACAGAGAGACAAGTCCATCTGAAGCTGTAGCTCAGGACTCTGAGCGCATCTCTGGACTCAGCAAATGATCACATCTGAAGGTCCAATCAATCACCTGCTAGCTTTTAACCACAGTGTCAGGAACAGAACAGGAAGTGGAGGTGCTACTAGTTAGCATGTGGAGTTAGCATGTGGACCTGCTCCCTGTTAGCAGTTGGGTGTGTTTCCCAGCAGCCAATCAGATCTTGGTTTTTACTCACCCTGCGATATTATTGGTGGAGACGCTCTTGGCGAGCGTGAGGCCAGACCGAACCCGCCTGGATCCCAGCAGAGACTGTCGCAGAGTGTCTGAGGGGTAGATAGCTGAGCTGGGACGCTCCTTCATCATCGGAGCTGAGGACGAGCACAAAGCAAGAGGATGTAGGATGGGCAGAGGCAGACAGGTGGAGGCAGACAGGTGGAGGCAGACAGGTGGAGGCAGACAGGTGGAGGCAGACAGGTGGAGGCAGACAGGTGGAGGCAGACAGGTGGAGGCAGACAGGTGGAGGCAGACAGGTAGACTCACTTTTGGTCCGCAAAGCGACGTTCTGTAGAGCCGAATTGTTTCTGACTAATGTCAGCTTCTGTTGCTGTGGGACAAAAATAGATGCAGGTGGTCAGACAGTCAGGTGGTCAGATAGTCAGGTGGTCAGATAGTCAGGTGGTCAGACAGTCAGGTGGTCAGATAGTCAGGTGGTCAGACAGTCAGGTGGTCAGATAGTCAGGTGGTCAGACAGTCAGGTGTTACCCTCTGCTTCATCTTGGCGCAGCTCGCCACGCTGTCCCTGCAGCGATTGTGGATGGTGACGTTGCATCCTGGGAAAGAAAGGAGTCTGCTCAGTACCTGCTCTCCGATTGGCTTCGCAAGAACCACAGTAGTGATGTCACAGACTGGTCAGGTGCACCTGTGCATCACTATAGCCAGGTGAGACATTACTGTCACAAATGAGAATACATTTGAAATAATTTATCCTGATCAGTGGAGGTATTTTGTGCATCACCAATCTGACATAGATGTCATAGATGTGTCTAAAAGCGTCACTGTTTGATTGCTACTATCTGTTGAGGAAAAAGCTGACCTGTGTAATGACAAAGCAAGGAGACGAGTTTTCCAGGTATTGCAGGAAGAGTCACCGCTGTTAGTATTTTCCTTCTTGGAGTTCTGAGGCATGGACCAGACCCGACCCGACCCAAACTGAGCTTGGCTCGCTGTAGCTTGACTACTGGAGCCGTCGGACTGTGAAACAAGCGAAGCAGGAAAACGTTTTCTCCGTCTCCGTCGGTCTCGGTTTGTGAGTGAAACAAATCGGAAGAACGAAGGAGCGCCACGAAGCTGTTCTCCCTGGACTTCAGCTTGGTTTTTAGCACCATCAGTCCAAGCAAACTGGGAGGAAACTGGGGACTGGCATTCGGCTTCCAGAGGGACAGGAAGAGGACACTGAGCACCGGCTCCGACTCTCCACAAGGCCGTGTGCTGAGAGCCCAACTCCACACCCATGGCTGTAGCCCCACCCACCCAAATGATACCATCATGGGGATTGGGCGCCTCTCTCTGGAAACCGACTACAGAGTGGAGAACGGAGAACAACACCTCTGTTTCAACACCTCCAAGTCGAAGGAGCTGATCGTCGACTTCAGGGGGTGCAAACCACACATTCACCCCATCATTAGAGACGGGGACACATTCACATTAGAGAACGTGTCAGATTTCAGGTTCCTGGGCAGCTACGTCAGTGAGGACCTGACCTGTCCTGAAGAGGGCAGAGCAGAGACTGCACTTCCTGATGATTCTCAGGACGAACAAGGGGAGAGCTGAGCTCTCTGTGGAGTTGCTGTTGAGCAATGGCGACTCGCCGTGGTTCTCCAGCAGAGAGGAAGCAGCTCCAGAGGCCATCAGCACCACCCACAGACCGACTGGGCGCCTCTTCCATCTCTGGAGATCAGCTGGATCTGCTGCCGCCGGAGAGCCCGCAGCATCACCAAGGACCCGTCACACCGCGAGCACCACCTCTTCCTGCCCCCAGGAGGCGCTTCAGGATCACAAAGCCAAGAACAAACTCTTGTTGTCTTTATTTATTGATCTATTTATTCTTAACACCAGAGTTCTTCTGTGTTTCTTTGAGAGTTGCTGTCTTTTAAGTGTCGTGCCTTAAATTCTGATTCTGAAAGTGAAGTTGGTCCTCTCCATGAACACACAGCCCCTTCTATTTTCATAAGGACTTTGCATTGACTCAACACACACCTCAGTCCTAATCCTGACCTCTGACCCTAGAACAGTAGTTCTCCTTATGGGTCCCAGGCTTTGGGGCCCATTAAGAGCAGTTTCTGTCCTCACAACAGAAAAATGGCCCTTAAAATGTGAGAAAAACCAAAACACACACTTTAGCAGAAGTATAACAGCTGTGTGTATATTTCGGTGCAGTAATGACATCATCAGTGGAAAAACTGATGATGTCATTACTGAACAACAAAATGGCTAAGTGTATACTTGCCTATAGTGCATAGAGAGGACCAACGTCACCACCTCCACCCACAAACGGAGGTTCTTGTGGACCTTTAGGGGCGGTTAGATGACTGAGTTGAAATCTGAGGTTCAGCTGTTCCTGGCGGTCACAGTTACCTGGGCAGCTGAGTTACCTGGGCAGCTGAGTTAACTGGGCAGC
>VMRN01000924.1:601-13980 GCA_010277015.1 Poeciliopsis turrubarensis | reverse complement strand
TACTCTGAGTCCCTCCGAGATGACTGAGCTTCTCGCCCTATCTCTAAGGGAGAGCCCAGACACCTATACGGAGAAAACCCATTTCGGCCGCTTGTATCCGTGATCTCGTTCTTTCGGTCATGACCCAAAGCTCATGACCATAGATGAGGGTAGAAACATAGATCGACCGGTAAATTGAGAGCTTTGCTTTTTGACTCAGCTCTCTCTTCACCACGACAGACCAGTACAGCGTCCGCTTCACGGCAGACGCTGTACTCCCGCTCCATTCTTCCCTCATTTGTGAACAAGATCCCGAGATACTTGAACTCCTCCACTCCGGCTGCTGCTTTCAGACTGGAATGACCTAAAAATATGAAAGTGGATTAAATTCCATAATTACAGAAAGAATTAATAGTTCATGTTTTAGATGAGAAGCCAGATGTTACTGACCTGAGACAGGACAAATCTGGGAAAGATAAAAAAAAAAAGTGCATAATCGTTACAATTTATGTTCTGCATTTCAAAGCTATAAATACTAATTGCGTTCGATTAGTTAACCACGTTAAGAACCGATCTGACGAAACGTATCTCACCCTTTGACAGTCTGTAACGCCACAACAAGAGGAGGAGAATGATGAGGATGATTCCAACAAGTGGTCCAATGATAAACATCACAGGAAATGAAGAGCTGGCCGGACTGGACACAGTTACTGGAAATGAGAGACATTAAAAAAAAAAAAAAAATATGCAAATTAGCTGCAGATTTGACAAAGTCATTCTCTCTAATCCAGAAAAGTGTTACTTTAAATTTGAACACACCAGTTCAGTGAGTTATCACTTTGCTCCTTTCTAAACGCTTTAAAAAATAAAGACGACATTAAAATATTAACATTTCAAACGTTTGTCACAAGTGCACATTGTGAAAGGATTTGATATATGAGAGTTTAAATCTGATGCTGATTGTGATGCTCACAACACAACAACATTAACACATAATTTATTTACTTTTTGATTTTTTTTTTTTTTTTTTTAAATTTGTATCAGAAACGAGTCACCATTCTTAGTGATGCTGACTGAGTCACTGTAGTCTGTGTAGTAAACTGGCTTTCGTCTTCTTCCTCTGAGACACTCATTTGTCCATTTGAAGGGAAAACAGCTTCTTCTCGGGTCAGAGGCTCTGGGGAGTTTCGCTCTTTGTACCAGAAATATTTCCAACCGGATGACGATGAGTCCACTGTACAGGTCAGTGTCACTCTGCCCCCTGCTGGTATCGCTCTGCTATTACTAATCAACCGGGCCTTTTTCACCTGTTGGTGAATTCACGATAAAGGAAATGACAAAAGTATCATTTACTAAACACCAAACTTTGGTCAAAAGTTTTGAGACTCGCTGGTCCTGGTCCTATTTCTGTCAGAAAGCAATAGCAATTGTATGTAACAGAGAAATAACCTACAGTTTTGTGGGGTTTTTTTACTCGACACATATAGGGGAGCAATTTCCCACAGATCAGACAAAACATTGATGACTCACCTGATACAGACAGAGTGATGGCTTCACTCCTCTGTGTTAAAGAAAACCCATCAATGTTAAAGCCCAATGAGATAATAAGATAATAAAACTTACAGCTTATCTGGATAGTGACGTTATCACTTGGTTCAGTGTTGAAATCAGGATTTCCTCTCTCTCTCCTTCACACCTGTAGATTCCTCCTTGTGCCACAGTGACGTCTCTGTTTTCCTCATTATTTGTTCTCCCCTGAACTTCAGAACTTCAGGTGTGTCTGAGGTCTGTCTGAACCATCTGTACTTCCATCCAGCAGAGGGCTCCACTGAGCAGCTCAGGGTCACACTGCCCCCTACTGGTATGGTTGTTGAACCTACTCTCAGTGTGGCCAGGGGTCTGTCTGCTGTGAATGGAAACAAAATAGATACATAAACAGAATATGATAAAGAAAAAAAGAGGAGGTACATCATTGGAAGAAAGGTTAAAGGCTGTCCAGCTACCTTGAGTTTGTCCGTAGCAGAGAAATGTGCTCAGAACTGAAATAAAGGTTGAAATCTTATTGGCATTATCAATATTAAACACGACAGAAGTTAAGATAAAATAAAAGTCTGTCCCATCCACAAATTCACCATTGACTCTGTTGAAAAAATGCATCCATTTCTTTTGAAGTCAACATTCAGGATTATTTTTGTCACAGTTAGTTAAGTTTTGTGAATTACGAGCCTAAAATGCACTTGGAATACTTGACACCCTGACTCCGAGTCTGACGACGGAACATTTTCAGGCTTCCAACGCAAAATTCACACCATATTTAGTTTCCAGTTCAAGTTTGAGCCGTTTGTAATAATCAGCACCTTTTGGATCAAATTGCCGTGTTGCTGCGATGATCAAATATTTAAAGGAGAAAGGAAACCATGACAACAGGAAAGAAGCGCAATAGAAAGCTTGCTTTTGTAATTAAATATTAATTTCAATTTGTTTAAAATGTTTTGCTCCATTTTCACCATCCAAACCCAAAAGGTTAATTACTTACACAAGGAGCACAGTACAGAAACCGAGATGCTGCTCATCCTCGCGTCATGTCGGTTTCACCTCTTTGGTCAATTTTTTTTTTCTTCAATAAGGGGACAAGCTGCAAGTGCTCTAAATAAACAGATCACCTCAGACTTAACACCTCAGACCGAGGTCACTAGGTCTCAATTTACTGACACTGACATCACTGTGTGCTGCGTTTCTGCTACAAACCGCCGGGACTTTTCCTGTCCACTGAAGGTCGGGTTAAAATAAGACAAACCTTTCACGCAACGGTGGCAATAAGTGAATAAATAAAAGTGGACACGGATATTAAACGTAAGCAGGTATTCTCTTCTTTTAGACGTTGAAGAAATTTCAATTTTATAAAGCCTGCATAAGCGTTTAAAGTCTCTGTTTTGTTTTTTTTTCCTTGTTTTTTTGGGGATTTTCTGACCGTTTATTTGAAATCTGACCTGAGGATGCATCTCTCACTCCAGGAACGACTGGAAGTGAAAACATCAACGATTTTCCCCTTTTTTCAACAGATTCAATTGCAACATTTAGATAAAGTCGAATTATCTAAATGTTGCTAATTCGAAACAGAATTTGTTGTTTCGAGCCAAAGCAGCATGTGGTTTCTAGAGCATGGGAAACCAACCGGGGGACTATTTTTATAATTACCTTTAGCCTCTAAATACAAGTGACAGAATGATCTCACACACAGGTGGGAACAGAGGCAGATAAGAGATCAGTGACACTGGGAAAGATGTGAAGGAGTTCTGCATTTAGAAAGGTGCCAAAAGCTCAAAAAGGTTCAGCGTGAGAACAACTAGTGCTCTTTAGGTTCAGCGCTTACGGCCCAACGAAAACACCACGGTGAGTGCGGAAGTGCGATAAAATGGCAAAAAAATGTTACAAAAATTCTGAAATTACTAAAATACCTTAATATGTGAGTAGTCAATGCTTCCCCAAAACCTTTAAACTAACAAAGATGGTAATGAATAACATAAAACAACAAACAGTTTGAGCTGCAGCAAACAGGAAGACAAGATCGTCATGCTGCTCTGCGCATTGCCTTGACACAGTCTAAACATGGGGCCTTCCTGTTTCCAACAGACCTGGAATACCACTGAATTATACTGACAGGTCAAAGAATACAAACACATTTTAAACTATGAAAGAAAGTCTTGAGTCTAAACAACATTTCTTTTATCCCCTCTCTTTCAAACTTGTCTTGTCTGGCAGTGTCTGGCACGTTAGACCATTAAAATCTAAACTCATCCGTGGTTTAAATGTATTGGGGCTGAAACACATTTCACTAGTTTGGAGTCTGCAGGTCTTCTGGTTGACGGGTTTCTGGGAAATGCTCCAGAGGCCTCATTCTCACATTTTAGCATTCATTGGCACCGAAGCAGCAAACAAACCTGAACACCGACTGTGTCCACGAATCGTTGAGACTAAGCTATTTATTAATGTTTTGCACATTTGTACATTGTGTACCTTATGCACGTTTCATTGACAACAGGCACCAATAGTCAAACTGTGCAGAAGTCTACTATTTATTACAAACACAGCAAAAGTGTGAAAGCCTCAAATGCTGCTCTAAGGGTAACAATGTGATGTTTATCTTTTGTTTTATCTCACTGGAATCTTCCAAACTTTAGATTTGGAAGATTTAAAATGTATTATTTGTTATTTGTTGTAGTTTTTTTTTTTCTTTTTGTTTCTCTTCTTTATCACAAACTTATATAAGGTGATAGACAACGCAGTGCACAATGTTCTATTTTCTCTTCTTGTGAAAACACAAAATTAATAAAAAATATTATACAACAAAAATAAATTATGGATTTTTAACTTCTCTATAACACATGAGCCACATCAACATCTTTTGCATCTTAAATCTGGGGAAATACAATAATCAACACAACAAATAATGAAAATATGAAGACACATCAGATGAGTCAAACACTTGCAGAACAACGCAGCAGCCTGCAGGGCGGCAGTGTTGTCCACAGCTTGTCCTGATCTGAGAATAAAAACTGGAGCATCTGTTGCTGCTGGACTCCAGCTTCCTGCAAAACACAGATCATATGTGTCACAAGGCTTCCTAATACTTTCTGTAACTCCTCCAAAAAAATGTGTATTAGAAACAGTTGCTGATTAAAACAAATGAAGAGTGCGCTTTAAACATTCAAAAGAAACCTACTGGGTAACAGACTCAAACTCTTTAAGTCAGAAACCAGAGTCACATGATACTGTAATAATAATAATAATAATAATAATAAAATAAAACAGAATACTTATCATTGTCAGAATGAGAAAGTGTTTTTACAGAGCAAAGACAAAATGGCCTACAGTCATGACTTCATGACACAATAATATAACTTCAAGTAGAAAATATAAACTTCCACCGAATCATATGCGAATAATTAAAAACATAAGTGACAACAACCAAGGCAGGTATTTATCTGACCTTCATGCTGAGCTGTAATAATCTGGTCTCACATTGACGTAAACAGAGCCGTCTTCTGGATCAGGAAGCCTCTCTGTTGAAATAGCCAAGAACACACAGAAAACATAAATTAGTGTTTCAAAATCTCCTGAGAATTTTACTAGTTCATATACGGTACCGTTTCCTGTGGCTCCTCGGTTATGGACTGTCTCATACACAGACGTGGTGCCTGCAGTAAATAAAAACGTCAAATAAATAATCTGATCAAAGTTATATATAATCTCTGTATAACGATATATATGTTTATATGCAATGCTCATTCTGCAGTTATGGTTGTGACAATTAGCTTGATTTTCACGTCGACATTGAGCTCATTTTTACACATCTTATGAAGCTGCATCAACACGGATTAAAAAGTTACAACAAAGCGGTGCTGTGTTTATTGTGTGACTAACCGTGCAGCAGGGAGCTGTAATCACTTTCAGTCTGGTTCCCTCCAGGATTAGTGGCCGGACTCTGGCTGCTGCTTTCACACTGAAATGACCTAAAAACATTAAAGTGGATCAAATTTAACTATGAAAGAAAGAAAAGTTTGCGACCGAGATGAGAGAGTGTAGACAGTACATACTCACCTGATGCTGCACAAATCTGGGGAAGACGACAAAGCAATTTGGATCATTGACAACAGACTTACAGTGATTGACTCGATTTCAAAACGAGTACGGAAGAAGTTAAGAAGCATTGAGATGAGAAGAAAAACGCTCTCACCCATGGACCACCTGTGACGCCGCCACAAGAGCAGGAGGACGATGAGAACGACTCCACTAACCAGTCCAACGATCAACATCACATGAATTGAAAAGCTGACAGGATTGGATACAGTTACTGGAACAACAAAACATCAGAAAACACGACTTCATAATCATCTCCAGTATTTGTCGTGTTCCTCTCAAAGGTTGTACGAGAAGATGCGTAGCAACAAAAACACAACAAACACATTTTTTGGAAACCATTTAATACAATAAAACAGTATTACTTTTGACTCTTTGTTTTAGAAACAAAGCCTAGTTAAACTCACCATTATTACTGATTGTGATTGGATCGCTGTAGTCTGTGTAGTACACTGGTTCTCCTCTTCCTCCTCTGCACAGGTACAGGCTTTTCTCTGAGACACCCATCAGTTCATTTGGAGAGAAAACGGGTTCTTGTGTCATCAGAGGTTCATCAGGTTTCTCATCTCTGTACCAGTAATATTTCCAGCCAATTGATGAAGGAGTCACTGAGCAGGTCAGAGTTACTCTGCCTGTTATCTCCAGGCTGTTGGCACTCAACCGGACCTTTGGTCTACCTGTTATTAAAGAGAAATAATTGAGACCAAATACACTGCTGACAACAAATAAATAAATACACAAGGAAGCACATTTTATTTTCAAAGCATCTTTCAGGGAAATATAAAAAACAAAGAACGCCTCAAAGAGAGTAAATGACCGTCTCGAATTTGCTGAAGAAACAGATTTTTAGAACATCTTCTTATCTTTTAGAATGTTTCCTGTTACATTTGAAGTACAGCTAACACAACATTTCGGATAAAGAACGTCATGCAAAGCCACCATGATGATGACACAGTAATTGTCTCAGGCTGGTTTGCTAGTCCAGAACCTGGCTAACTAGCAGAAAGGCAGAATATCTGACCATCAGTTTTTGGCCTCAGGTTCAAGTCTATTTGGCTTATGCAATAATCCAAACTCCACCAGCGAGTCCACCTTTGATTGGCTCGCCACAAGTTGAGCCTTCTGCAAAAAGTACAATTATGGGATAAGAGATTACTCTTTGCTAAGTATGCAGACATCGTTGAGGCCTCGTTATGGTGGGAGGAGTTCAAAGAATATCATCCTGATTGAACTGACTGTCCTGTGGGAAGATGGAGGCAAATGAGAGGAAAGTTTCTCAATGCAAAGACCTTGTTGAGCAGTTCAGGTCTGGTGATTCCCAGATCCCCAGTTGGTGCAGGAGTTTCATCAACACAGTCTGTGTGGAAAACACTTAACACTTACAGAAGTAGGAAGGCCTTAAGAAGATCTTTTTTTTTTTTTTTTTTTACAAGCAACCTTGTTTTTTTATGGCAGCTCTACAACTCTAACAAACATAACTTACCTGCAACAGACAGTTTGATGGCTTCACTCCACCTTGTTGAAGAAAACAAGTCGTCTCTTCTTCTACATTGACACATGTAGCGTCCACTGCTGGACTCAGAGACTCTGAAAGTCCAGGCTTTACTGTTTGTACTGAGTATTATTGTCCTGTCTCTCCTCCATTCACACCTCCACTCAGTGGTTTCTCCTCCCTGGACCTCACATGTCAGAGTGATCGACTCACCACTGAACATCTGAGGCCAGTTTGGTTGTCGAGTCACAAAAACCTTGTTGGAAACTGTTTACATCAGATAAGAAGAGAAACAAGAAGTCATGTGAGAAAGTTTAATTGAGTACATTCAATTTCCATAAAAAAAAAAAAACCCAATCAAATGTTTTTGACAGATTAGCATGTGTAAGAATTGTATAGTATCTTTATTTTAGAGGCAGAATAACAACCCCAACAAACCTAACTTACCTGATACAGACAGAGTGATGGTTTCACTCCACCTTGTTAAAGAATACCAGTCGTCTCTTCTCCTGCACTGACACATGTAGTCTCCACTGCTGGACTCAGAGACAATGAAAGTCCAGTCTTTACTGTATATCCTGTGTATGAATGACCCAGATCTCCTCCATTCACACGTCCACTCGGTGGTTTCTCCTCCCTGGACCTCACATGTCAGAGTGATCGACTCACCAGTGATGACTCGAGGGCGGTTTGGCTGGCGGGACACTACAACCTTGTTGGATACTGTTTACAGAATAATAATATTAGTTGTGTCTGGAAAAAAAAAGCATAAACTCACATGAGAAGCATTGCTTAAGCAGATTAAGTTGACTTCATTTCTTACAGTTTTGTAACTGTTTTAAAGTCAAAAACTCACAAGTTTTCTCAATGGCGACGTCGTGGCTGGGTTGGCTGTGGAATGGTGGATTCCCTCTCTGTCCTTCACACCAGTAGATTCCTCCTTGTTTCACAGTGATGACTCTGTTTTCTTCATGACCTGTGCTGATCTCTTCAGAGGCGCCTGAAATCAGTCTGAACCATCTGTATTTCCATCCAACGGAGCTCTCTATCAAGCATCTCAGTGTCACACTGCCCCCTACTGGTATGGTTGTTGGACCTGCTGTCAGCGTAGCCCTGGGTTTCTCCGCTGTTATGAAAAGCAACAAATCAAAAAATAGTAAATTTTACTTTTTAACAAAAATTTAACACGTGTAAATGTTCACTAACGGAGCTGTGAGATCTTAGCGTGACATGAAAAAATGCGAACAAGGGATCCTGACTTACCTTGAGCTTGTCCGCCCCAGCAGAGCATATTCAGTACTACGAAGAAATTAAAATGATGTGAACATTAAAGAGACAAACAAGTTGTTGATTGTGGAGAAGGTCTCTCTTTTTTTTGTTCATCAGCATGACATCAGATGGTTAAGCTTTTTTTTTTTTTTTTTTTTCTGCCTGATGAGATCATCACAAACTTCTGCATTTTCCTGAGAAACTTCACATCTTGATTATGAGTCAGAGAAGATCTCAAAATATCCTGCACGGCTTCTGGAAACTCACTCCCACTGCTACTTAAAAATATATTTATTCCAAGAAATACATCTCACCCTTCGCTTCATGTCACATTTTTCATTACTTTTGTTTGTTTGTTGATTAAAACCTCTGCAGCCAGATTGACAGTGCTTCATCTAAAGATCTATGAAACGTCCCCGGGTTTGACTGATTGTTCTCCAAATCACTTTCTTAACATTTTGTTAAATTGCAGTTTGTTGTGAAAATAGAGCACAGGTAAGATTAAGAAATAAACACTTCACGCTAAAAAGACAACTGGAATAGCAGCACCAGGGAAATTGTTCACGTTAATAATCGAGGAGAAGATTTCTGAAATCCAACATCCAGTTACTCCCTTTGATTTTTTTCCTCTCAAAACAAAAAAAGTGATCTACTTACACAATAAGTCCAGTGCGTAACGCATCGTCGTCCCCCGTTTTGAGATTCAGACCAAACAATGTCGTTCTGCTTTCTCCTTGGTTTTTCAGAAGAGGCGAGTTGTAATGTCTGTAGAAACAAAGAGCAGTGGGAGTCAGGATGTTTGTTTCATAACAATATGAAATTTTGTCTGCTTTGGTTCCTAACACCCACCTCACGCCTCTGACGCTTCCTGTCCAGAGACGAGAAGGCGTGGTTCAAGAAAGACGGAGCGCTTGGTTTCAGTTCCCAAGTTTTGTGTATTAGACATTAACAATGATTAATTAATATAAGTTGAGGTGCTGATATTTTAAACTAACAACAGACAGCGGGGAAACACAGACGTTTCTTTGAGAAGAGGTAGAAGATGAGACAAAAACAAAGCAGATCTCATGTTCTATAGATACAGACAGATAGAAAACTGTGGTTTACAGAGGAAATTACAATCTGTGGCAAGCCACTGATACGCCGTGTCTGGTTTTTCCCAAACATGGTGCTGGACACTACGATAAAACATTTGTGCTATGAGCTCATCCAACCAAAGGACAATATACCAGAAGCTACACAATCCACCTTGACTGAAGCTAATGACACCAGTGAGCTCTCTGAGCTGTTTGGAGGCTGCAGTGGGGTTCTTGTGTTTGATGCCAATTCTCTCAATATTGGACCATCTGATCTGGGAGTACATTTTCAGAGTCATTCACTTGTTGAAAAGATTGGACGCTTTGGAACGGTGGGCTTGGAAACGGCCTGATGACCCTTCAAAGATTGTAGTCATCGGCATGATGTGGCGTTGGATCTTCAAGTATCTAGAACAGATCTGAAGACAATCCAGATCTATTGTTTTTTCTTAGATCTATAGTGTAAACAGATCAGATATAAAGCCTACATGTGGACTGACATAGCCAATACAGAACGCAATAATCCATGAATATTGCACGTTAGGGAGGTCTAAGGCTTGAAATGCATGCATGGAAAAAAAATTAGATGAAAAATAGATGAACATATGGGGAAAAACAAAAGCTGATCCACTGACTGTTGTTTATGTCTTAAAAGCCCTGTCCTTCTCAAATCTTGATCAAGTAATCTCTACATCTGCCGTAGGCGCATAGATATTACACCAATTAGGTAGGAACCCCACAAAGATGCATAGTTATTCAAAAACATTAGAAAAATCTGTTTTAGAATATCTGTAGTAGTTTCGCTGTGGCGCCAGTGTACAAGTTATTCTCATCTTCTGTGGCAGGATTAGTTTCTGTGTCTCATCTGCTCAGCAGTAAATACCTGAAACACCCGAATTGAAATGATCTGACACTTATCATTTGTGAATATTTTCTTTTGTTTTTGTACCGCAGTGTGGGCCATTTAATGATGTTTAAAGTAAACCTACATATAAATCTAACTTTATATGGGAAATAAACAGATTATTATGCATTTCAATAACAAAGTTTATTGTAAAAATAAAGGTAAAAAGAGCATTGATTACATGTAAAAACTTCTGGCTGCACATTCAGCCGGAAGCTGAGAAGCATAATACACATGAATGTAACTGTAAGTTTTTAGTGGGCAGTCCACTCGCTTTGATTTTTACATTTTAATCTGGTTGTGTATATTTGATGCAAAACAGGTTATTTTCAACAAATACATGTTTAAAAAGCTACAACAAATGAAATAAAAATACAAATCAACAGCATTGCTTGTGTCATAAAGGTAAAAGTGATGTTGCAAAAAAAAAAAAAAAAAATCAGACGAGAGTTTTATATTTAGAAGTCAACAATTGAAAAGTGTGAGAGAATATTTGATATAGTAAAGACTATTTTGCTTCAGCTCAAAAGTGAATTCGTGAATTAGTATGCAAGGTGCCGTCACTCATTTAAAACCGAACCTGACGTTATAAAAGTTAGTGAAGCAAAAAGAAGAAATAAAACTGATGGAGGATATAAAACAGCGACGGACCAAATTGAAAATATTGGCAGCAGTCTGGATCTCCGGGTCAATTATATAAAAAAATATGTACGTTACTGCCTGTCTGCACCGGATTTTGCAAAGCACTTCTGTTCACACTGCAGAGTGTGTCTGATATTTCTTTTACCTACTTCAGTTTCAGACAATATTTGTTTATCCAGCTATAGCAGGGTTTTTGAAGACGTGTAACCAGAGCACATAAGAATGTTAGGAGCTTAATCCACATCATAAGTCCTGTTATAAAGCAAAACATCCTGCAGCCTACATGGCAGAGTCCAGAGCTGCTCCTGACCTGATGCCGGAATAAACCGTTTTATCTGAGGCTGCAGGGCTTTGCCTTTCTGTCAACGAGACAATGATGATGCACATTAGTTATGATGATACACAACAACAACAACAACAACAACGCCACAACAATATGTCTTCACCTTTATTCTTTCTATTGGCTTTACCCTTGTGGTTGATCTCAGCATATGTTGGAGTGACCCCTACAACAGAAAACATTGAAATCATCAATCAGACGAACTGAAAAGCTTCAATTCTGTGTCGTTTTCTACTGGTGATGATATGCAGGTGCTAACTGTGGCATAGCATGATTTCAAATCCAAATCCCTGAGGAATTGCTTCAGAGCAAAACCTGTCGTTACTTTCAAAGAAACAGCGCCACCCTCTGGTTCTCGAGGCCTTCATGGTGAGATTATCATGATAAATAAAATCAAGAACCTAAAACCAGTGTCTGCTATTTGGTTAGGTTGTAAGTTGTTTGTGTTTGGAAATAACTATTTAACTCAAAGTATTTCCGTTCATTCTGAGTTTATCTGCAGCTGAAACACATGGATTATTGATCAGTCTCTGATCCTCGTTAAATAACACAGTTATTGGACTTTTAGCTGCTTATAAGGTGAGGATCTAAACCAAAGAAGCCGATTATAAAACCCCTATATTTACCAGACAATTAATTTATTTTACTATTATTTTTTAAATCATATATTTGCTTATTTTTTCATCGCCAAACATGTTTCGCTTCATGTAAAAATGAAGCAAGATTCAATAGCAACATAGATATATATATAAGATCACAGAAATAATACAAAAGAAATAAAACTCTAAGAAAAATGGGAACACGATTTTAGCAATAATTTTCATTCACTAAAAACTTGTTGAGGTTCTAACCCTGAAGAGGAGAGCTGTATTCATGACCGCCAGGCTGGTCGGCTCCATCATTTCTGCTGCTCTCTGAGGCCTGACAGCTACAACATGAACAATGGAAAATAGTCAGTGAATTCAATACATAAATCAGAAAAAAAAAACATATTAATGCAAATAAATTAAAATGTGAGGAACTGACCTGGAGCAGCATAAACCTGTGAAAAAGAGATTTGCCGCTACATTAACTGAGAAATCGTTCTTCTTTCTTTGTGTTATAAAATCAAAGCAAATTTGTGTGCTTAGTTAGTTAAGCAAAAAAAATAAATAAATCAATAAAAAGAAAGGCCTCACCCTGGGACCGTCTGCAGAAGCACAACAGGACGAGGAGAAGAATGAGAATAAATCCAACAACTGGTCCAACGATCAGCAGCACAAGATGTGAAGAACTGGACACAGTTACTGGAAATAAGAAGCATATTTTATTCATCTGAAAAAAAATATTTCTATCTTTAAACACATAAATTATGAAATATTTTATGAACTAATAACCTTGTTATTCCTTTATGTTTATCAGAATTATTTGATTAATTCATTGTTTGGTCAGACAGAGTTTGAAAGCGCTGTTGAGAAAAGGTGTAACTTCTGTCTGTATGCATGTATAAATACATACATATATATATGTATATATGTATATTGGTCCTCTGTAAATATATATATATATATTTGTACAGAGATCATGAAATCATAAGAAACTAGAATGAGGTTGAGTCGACATTGATGTTATTTAAAATAAATCCCGCTGCATCCAGTCAATCGGTACAAACAGCTGAAGTTAGGATGTTGTACCAAATTTCTGTGAAGAAGAAATTGTTGATCTATCCTCACAGCTCAGACCAGGACGCATCCAAACTGATGTCACAACAACGATCTGAGTAATCTAAGCGAACCAAAAAGTCACTTTAACATGCACTCTGACTAAAATCACTCAGTAATAAACTTTTTATTAACTCCTAGGAGTTGTGTGTTTAATAACAAAAACAAACAAACACAAAAAAAACTTCTGGGACAAGGTGCGCATAGCTGTTACCATTATCATTTACCATTTACAATTTGTAAAAACAAAAAAAAACAATTAAATAAAACAAAGAATTAAATCACCTGTTATAGTTTCACTCCACCTTGTTGAAGAAAACAAGTCGTCTCTTCTTCT
>VMRN01000923.1:0-14000 GCA_010277015.1 Poeciliopsis turrubarensis | reverse complement strand
TGTGTGTGTGTGTGTGTGTGTGTGTGTGTGTGTGTGTGTGTGTGTGTTTACGTGCGCCGTGGTTTGTGTGTTTGTGACTTTGGGAGCCCTGGAGGCCAGCTCAGCACTTGGCTTCTTATCTCCCTCTCAGAACCCTGGTCGTGAATAAACATCTCCGGAATAAATATTTCCCAAAGTGAAAATAAACCGAGTGGAATTTGGAGGAGGCTGCAGAAAATCCACATCGGAGGAGGAGGGGGGGAGGGGCGGTGGAGGTTGTGGAGGACGTGAATGGATGAGAAACTGAAATACTGAGGAAGGCAGCTGAGAGGCAGATAGAGGCTTCGGGGTGTTCCTCGTTTCCATGCACATGACCAAAAACAACCCAATTCTCCAAATTATTCATTTATTTTTCTATACTTTCATCTTTTTTTTTTTTTTTTTTTTTGCCTTGTGTTTCTCAATCTAACTCCATCCCTGTCCTTTTTAAAATGCCAGTCGTGTGTCTGTGGGCTACTGTAGATTGTTTTGCATTCTCCTGCGCTCTTGTGCCAGTGTGCGAGGGCGTTTGCAGGAGCTGAAGAGTTCTGTTTTTTTGGTTATCTTGCTGTTGCTCCCACATTTAACGAGCTATTTTGTACAGTTCAAACCTATTTTTTCCTGTGCTTTGATGTATCTCATTTGGATTTTACGTAACAGACTAATGAAGAGCAGCACATGTTATTGTGGGGTCAAAGGAAAGCCATTCATGACATCATCTTGTATGACCTGTTTACTACAGTCAGAGCTGCAAGTCTTTTGGGGGTATCTTTTTAGCATCGTTGCAAATTGGTCCAAAACAATGGTCTTTTTTTTTTTTTTTTCACTTTTAAATCGTCAAGTTAAAAGCATTCACAGTCCATAATATTCCACTTTTTTAAAATTTTTTGCGGCATGATTGTGATTTTCACCATGCCACTTTTTTTATAATTCCCAGATTTATGCGAAGGGGCGACTAATAGTCGTGCTACCCACAGATTCATTAGCTGCAGATTTCTCCAGTCTCTTGCCTGATTGAATTTCATATGGTGACATCAAAGTTAAAGGTGCCAAAATCAAGTGAACATTATTATTTTCAGACTTTTACTCGTGTGAAGCCTTAAAAAGCCTGTCTTCATTTAATTTTCCCTTGACAATTCTGCACTACTAGTGTTATTCCGCTACAATTAATCCTAATAAATTCAAAGAGAGTTTGTGGTATTAATTTGTCAAAACATGAGAAGGGGCCCTGAATAATTTTACAAGATACCATGTGACTAACCGAAGACAAATGCGCTGTATAAGCACATAAAACATGTTTCTTTCACTATCTATTTTGCTTCATCCCAATTTCCTTTTTTTATTTACTGCATCACTTGCTATTTTTCTCCAAGGCAATAGAAAGCTACCGACGAAGCAGACATGCACACAGATGCACACCAGTCTGTTGCTGCCATGAATCTTCAGCACTATAGTGATGGTCATGCCATGGAAATGTGTGAGTGTGAGAGGAAGTTTTTCCGTTTTTTCCCCCCACCAACTAGATAAACAGGCGGTATCATGAAGTTACACACCTACAGTCCCTCTCCAGTCGTTTCATCTGTTCCCACACACAGATTGAGACATTTGTGTTTAGGGGCTGTCCTTTTGTCTGCTTTAATTAATTTTTTTTTTTTTTATTTAACTCGTGCATGCGCCTTGAGGGAAAAAAAAAAAAGAAAAGAAAAACCCTTTCGTGGTTCCAGATCAGGCTGGCATCGGATGTAACAATGTGTTAATCGGCGCCTGTTGTGCGGATCAGCAAGAGCTGCGGTGAAGCCACTGATCCAGTTCTGGGCTCAGTTTGACGCCTCAGTCGAGCGACAGCTCTTTTATCTCCCCTCATAAAGTCAGTGAAAGCTAAAAAACCAATCTCTCCTGTTTCTTTCTTTTCTCCAAGCTGCTTAGGTGGTTGCAGAATGCAGGTACGCAAATTCACGTTGAAAATCTGCCTCTGTTCTGTTGGGATAGGCCGTGCAAGGCAGAATTTGATGGGAGATGTCGTTGCACAATGCAAATCACAAAACGTGTTAAAAACATTCATCAGTGTTGAGGATTTGCTGGTAAACTCCTCTTTCATTTTTTTGTGGCTTCAGCAAAAGTTACGTGTGAGATAATGACAACCTAAGTTTATCAGACATGGGAAGACAATATGCAATCGAAAGAAATGTTCCTCTTTTTTTTTTTCTCAGTGATGGCTATTTATTGGGGATGGCTATTTATTCAAAAATACATGTTGATAAAATGTCTCAAAAGACTCAATAAGACAATTTTTTATGATGGTACGACTGAAGAAATTAGCCATGATCTGGCCTAGTTAGTACCAGGACCCTTTAATCCCAATATGTGTATCAATAAAAACAAAACCAGTTGAAGTCCATCACACAATTTAAGCTTTTTTGACATAAAAATGAACAAAAAAAAAATCCTTCAAATTCAAAACGGATTTCGACAAAGTAATGACAACAAAATGAAAATATGTGAGCGCATAAATATTCACATCCTTTAAAGTGACTAAGCCAGTTCAACAAAGATTTAGTCAACTGATACTATTAGTCTCACAATGAGTGGAATAGAGATCATCTGATTGAAGTATAAAGACTGTGGTGTTTTGAAGGTCCAAAATTGATGATATTCAACATAATCCTGTTCTTGAATTTGGAGAAATAAGCAGAATTCTTAAGAAAGGTCTTTAGCTGCACTTTGAGTAACATTTAGACAGTGATACACAACAGACATGATATTTCTCCATATAATCTTCTGTAAATTGTGAGATTTATTTAATATTAAAGTTCTCCAGTAAAGCTCCTTCTCTGCCTTGAGAGTCCAGTTGCTAAAAAGTTAATGGAATGTGGATTAAAAAAATAGATAAAAAAAAAAAGAAAAAATCTTATTACTAAGCCATGACAAAACACTGGTTGACTTATGGATATGAAAGTCGTGTAAATGTACTGAAAGTTCAGTGCACAAAATATGGCAATATTCAAAATACCTAGACACCGAGCTCCAAATTACCTACAAATCTCCAGATCAGTCTTTAAATGTGTGGGTGTTTGTAATTGCAGTTGGGTGAACGTGAACTGTTGTGCAAAAAGCTCTCTGAGTGGGCAGTATGATTAGAAAATCGCCGTATATTTAGGGTGTGAAAATAGGTCCAGCTCACGAGATGAGAAGATAAACAATATTTCACTCCAGTCTATTTGAAGTCTTTGGATAAAATTATAAATAGGCGACTATTTAAGACAACGTGTTCAACGTGCTACTGATCACTATCTACTTTGCCTGGCGATTGTGAGCTCCTCTTCCCAATGCCGCCCTGGGCAACTGCCCATTTGGCCCAAGTCAAAAAACCACCACTGAAGTGATTTACAGTACTAGTTTTGTTATGTCTCTGACATCGTCTTGGGCTGTCACATGAACTTCTAACAAAAATATATTGAAGTTTGCTGCAACGTGACAAATTGTCAAAAAAAAAAAAAAAAAAAAAAGTTTAATCGATAAAAATACCTTTGGAAGGAACTGTGTATGTTTAAGTTTTCTTCCTATTCCCACATTTAGTTTGCGTTTCTCTGTTTATTTACCTCTCTTTTCTCCCCTACTGAGATTTAAAGCTGAGCAGTTTCTGTTACACCATGTTGTTGTTTTTTGTGTGTGTGATTCATCTTTGGTCTCTGATCATCACCCACAACTCCTGTCATTATAAATAAACCCAGGGTGGCTGCAAGATGGCTTAGGAAACTGAAAAAGAAAAAGAAAAGAAAAACAGACATTTACAGATATTTTCAACAGGGCTAATATTTCTGCTTCCCTGCTTGCAGCTAACACAAAATGGGATTTAATCACAGGCCTCGGTGTGGTGGCACACCGCTCTAATTTAGTCATTAAATCAACGCTCCCAGACCGACTGATTTAGACCGGATTAACGACGAAACTGTGTTCTTTTAATTTCATGCCGGATTATTTTTCAGATTTGTCAAAATACAGAACGCGTGCCTGTGCAGATGTGGGGATTTATTTATTTATTTTTTTTTTTCAGTGTGTGTGTGTGTATACTTGTGCTAATTTTGCATTATATCTATCACCCTACGAAATTATGAGCAATGAAACTGGGTCAAGCAGAAATAAGAGTGCGTGATCTTTCCCAAAGAGCGTCCCCCCGCCACCAAAAAAAAAAACAACAAAAAACTTACATCTGTTAGAGTCGCCATGAAAAGAGGGCATCAGTAAATTTACGGCAACAAATGCACGCAGCATTTTGCGACAATTTCAGGACAGGAAACTTATACACACAAGGAAATGTGGTAATCTTCGTCTATCAAGTTTTATTTGACCTACATTTGAAACGGCGCAGAGATGAAATCACAGCAAAACATGTGTGCTGTCGCTGCACGAAACAGCCACTGTGACATACTGTAGATTTACAATTCTATCCTCACTTACCCACACACACACACACACACCCACCCACCCACCCACACATATTCTAGACCCAATTAGTCTGGTCTAATAACTGTGTCAGTGTGTTAGTACCCATTCCTGGAGCTGCAGGGTATTGAAGTCATGCACTGTACAGTCTTACTCATGCATGTAAGGACGCAACACACATCAGTCCATTCATGCTTAAATACTCTGCGTCGTTCCACCCCTCTGTCTTCGTCTCCTCTTGCATAAACTCAACAAAAAGAAGAAGAAGAAGAAGAAGAAGAAGAAACGGGATTCATCTTATGTCTGCATTTCTCCTCACGTTCACGAGAAGAAACGCTTGTTGTGTTGAGGAATCCGAGGCTCCGGCGAACTATTGTTCCCATCTAATTCCACCGTCATTTCCACAAATGGAAGCATGAGGAGACTACCAAACAGGCGTGTCAGGTTTAATCAGAGGAGAGACGACAGTGAAAGATTCACATGCATGCGTTCTCAGCAGTCACGACAGAGCTTTATATCTTTGCAAAGTCAGCTTTTTACCATTTTTCCCCCCCCTCTCCCCTTAAATCAGCCTGAGGTGGCAGAGAGACAATTTTTTTCCGCCATTGGCTCAGCCAACCTCTTCAATTATCTACCAATCTTAAATCACTTTTCCGAAAGCACAGCATCGTCTGGGATTTGTCGTGCCCAGTGCCCGCAGGGGGTGGGACGGCTGATCTGAAAAATTGAAATGAAACTCGCTTTTTTTGATATTTTAAATGGAGAAGAATTTGAAGGCCCCGGGGAGAGGAAAGGATGTAATTACAAACCAGAACAACCAGAACAACGGAAATTAAATGGCAATAATTACAGAGTTTTCTCCTTGTTCTGTCCAAGCAACATTTGCTGTTGTTCCAATTTCTCGACAAGGAAATAAACAAGAAGGAAAAGAATATTTTCTATCACTTTCTACTAAAAAAAATGTGTTTTTTTTATCCCAAAGTAATTTTTTTATTCCTATTGTTTCTGCAAAGAAATGTGGACAGGCATCACTCAAAAGAAAACAAGCAATGTAAAATGTAAAAGAATTATTAATTGAAAATAAATCTGCATCGTTCATTCATGTCATGATTCTCTGACAGATTCAAGTCAGGACTAAGGTTGACTTTGACAGAGAGGAAACATTTTTGGTAAAGTTCAAAGAACACCTTAACGTTAAATGGGACGAATAATTTTGAGCTTAACCAAGTGTAACCAGGTGAAAAAGTGGGTTCCTGTAAAGATGCATTTTGTAACCCCTGTCATGCTTTTATTTCATGTACTGTTTGCAATTCTTCTTTTTGTCAGCATGTGTTGCAGAGAGGTCTAAAATGGTCTAAAGTGGGTATAGAGAGGTCTAACATTACCGGAAGTCGAAAAAGCCTCTGGTTTGCGTTTTCGAACTGGTAAAACGAAAGAAAAGGAGGTTTTTGAGCCGAGACCTGTTGGAGAAGACGATTTTATGGCCACGTGAGTGAAGGATCCAGATGTTTTTATTTTTGCAACTCAGAGAAAAGTGTTCTGTTTTGAGAATGAAGAACCCCTTTTTGTTGGAAGTGACTTAAATTCAGTGCATTACCGGCGATTCAGATGACTCTTTGGTTCAACTGTTGAAACGATCGTCCAATTTCAGGCAAAAACAACGAATTCCTTTCGCTTCCATCTGTACGTTCAGACGTAGAGTAAAGATGTTGATGCTCCAAAAATCTAAGTCAACCACTATTCTTGCTTACCCCCTTACCACTAGAAATATCAGCACCCCACTACAGATTGGACATATGAAAAAGTCTTAATTAATTTTCAGGACCAGACCAGTTTAATGACTGATCATTAACAATAACACCACAGTCATTGAACCAGCGTTGGGTATATTTGGCAGGGTGGACATGTGCCAGGTCCCGCTGAAAAACGAAGTCATCATCTCCAAAAGGCTTGTCAGCAAAAGGAAGAACGAAGTGCTCTGAAATAACCCCGGTTGACGGCTGCGTCTGAAAGCCTGGTGAATAGCTGTCCTCTGTTGTGACCACGACACCTCTCTGGACGCCTCACAGAGCTGCTGCAGACTTCCTGTAAAATAAAAGCCAAGACAAACGGCCTCACAGCTCCAGAATAACTAAAGTCTGCGGGGTTGAAAGTTAACTTTCTATAAAGCAGCCCTTGCAAGGCGCTGTAAAAATGTCAGGCTCCCAGCTGGGCTGTATCGATGTCGCGAGCAGCCTGGTGGGACATTTTTCTCCCTCCAAACAGATAGCCTCTGGGATAAAAAAAAAAAAAAAATAAAATAAAAGGAATTTGTTATAAAATACAGCGACTAGCGGGGGGACCTGTGTTTCCTCACATTCAGCCGTGGATGCGATATTTCTCTGCACTTTGGCGTTCTGTGTCACTGTTTGGCCACATAAAAGTTGATGAAATATCGATTTGAAATAGTACAGGGAAAGGCGGGTAGGAGCTGGTTGGAAAAATAAAGAGGGAGCCGAGAGAATCTGAACCTCCGGAAAATGTCAGTCTGGGCCTCCAGCTGTGGTGCGTAGAGACCCTGACTGACGCACTGAACCTTGTGGGGATTTTTTGCCTCAGCTTTCCACCATGTTGGCGTTTGACTAACATTTGGGCTTATGACATGGGCTTGGAGGAAGCTGTGAGATTCGGTTGGATTCAGAGTGCAGGATAATTTCTTTCTGTGTTTGTGTTATGCATACTTCAGAAGTAGACATCGTCTTATCAGGAAGAGATTTTAATGGAGAGAAATCAAGCAAACCATTACTTTGAGCGGCCACTTTTGAAATAAAAAATTGTGATGAAACATTACATTTAGGCCCTAGGAGACACTTTGCTGTAGATTTTTACACCTGTCAGTTTTATTCCGACAGTCATTTACACTGAAGACATGGTTAACAATGTTAGTGTTGTTATTGAATATACAGTATAATTAAATTACTTAATTATACTTTGATTAGGCCTGACACAAGAAATTTTACTAGACAATAAATTGTCCCAGAAAAATATAAAATAATATTGTTGTTTTGAGACCATTTTCTAATGATATTATAGTGATGGAATAATCCAAGGGCACATTCCCAAACATCAAAAAACTTGAAATTCTAATGAACATTTAACACTGGAACTGGGAGACATTTAATATATCCAAAAATAAATAAAACAACAGAAACATTAAATAAAATGAACTTAGAAATCTTTGTTAAAAGAAAAAAAGGGCTTTGGTTGAGTCCAAAGCGCCAGACCGAAGACTTTTATCATTTGATTTTTGCTAGAAAGAGAAAAGAGGGAAGTGATGAATCATGCAAATGGAAATTATTGAACTCACTTTAATTGATTGCGCAATTAACTGAGTTATTGCTCATTGCGTCAGGCCCAATCTAGATTTTTAAGTGCAATAAATATGAAGTGCTTCTGAGCTCAATTACTGTGATTGTGTTAAATGATTACGATTGATTGTGGTATTTTCCATAATTGAGAACCTCGAGCCAGATTACATGACCAAAGTAAACCGACGTTACATTTTCATGCCGAATTTGTTTTTTAGGTTTATGATTCACCGTATTGACTAAACAGAAAACAAGAGCATTTCTATCATCCATGAGCATCCAGTCTTTCAGAAGTCAGAGAGCTGTTTAAGCTCAAAATTAAGGGTGTGCAGCACCAAATCCACTTCCCCCATCTGCAAAGGTGGAAAGGGAGCTGGATGCAGCGGCAGACGGGAGAATGATAGTGTCAAAGTGAGCGGGATGACAAAGGAGTGGGACACAAAAGGCTTTTGTGCTGTTTCTGCAGTGGTAAATCAGCCCTGAAAAGGCTGTAAGCTGCTTGGCCTGGCCAAACACACTCACACATCCACACACAAACCCAGGGGTGCACAGATACTGTATAAGCACTAAAAAGACGGCACTCAGTCACAAAAATAGATGGCTCAGTCTCCATTTTCTGTTCTGTTGCCTCCTGTAGTCACATATCCATGCACACTAGTTGTGTGGCAGTTTCTGGGCCACCAATGAAAGAAGGTTGGGGGAGCTGGGGAGTGGAAGGGACGACATTGAGAGGAAGGGCTGCTAGCTTGCCGAGTGTGAGTCATGGACAGACTGACTGTCCTCAGGCCTTGGTACACCATCTGCCCCCCCACTACCTCTATGGCCTCATCACACAGATCATTGCTCCACAGTGTTGGACACACACACACACAAATATGCATATGAGCGAAGACAGACGCGTCCCGAGAAAAAAAAAAAACAACAACACACATTGTAAGCCCCACATGCAGCGTCTCTTGAAGGCATCCAATCTTTTTTTATTGGGATTTTCTGTGATTCATTAACATGAACGGTGAGTTGCATGATAGTCTGTCCTGATTACTGTGATACCCCTAATTAAAATCCTGTAGAATCAGTTGCTTATTGAAGCAAATAGCCCACTTGTGTGTAATTTGGTCTGGGTAAACCTTAATACAGCATAATACTAAAAGAAAACGGTTTAGCGGCTGTAAAACAAAAGGACGTCAAATACTCCACTACAGCCAGAACTAGGAATCAAGGCATGTTCGTTTGTTTTGACCCTGTCAAAGTAGAGATACTTTCCATCCAATTTGTCTGAGCTTGAGCAAGTTGATGTACCTTTCACTTAAGTTTTTTTTTTATTTTCAAACCACTTAACCATTTATCCTGCATTTGTTGTTCTACCACATAAAGTCAAAGTAAGCAATATTTGTGGCTGTGACAGAAAAAACAGAATAACCTCTGGGACATTTTTTTCCCCCCATTCTTTTCTAAAACATCAAGAGACCTCAGACAGTGTTTGTTTTATTCTGGACAATTCGCTAAGGACCGACCAACAATGTAGAAGAATTCATTTCAGAAACTTGACACTAGACCCTGCAGAGAAAGAGAAAGAGAGAGAGAGAGAAATGCTGCACTGCAAAAACGTGCTTCTTCCACGTTTGCCACACACATTTGTGTGTGCTCAAGTGCGGGATGAGGAAGGAAGTTCTTTTAACCGAAGGATCAATGAGGAAGATCCTTTTCATCATGGTGGCGGTAAACGCCGCCGTGGCATCGACCGCGCTCGCTATTTTGAGCTCTGCCTTATGAACACCACGCATTGTTTTCAAGCACCACGAGATCAAGCCTCCGTTAAGCAGACATTATTTTTTTTTTATTCAACAAACTTATCAATGTCACACATCACTACAGATAGAAAACATTAGCCCATAAAAGAGGACTTTTAAATAATGATAGTATTAATAATATTAAGTAATTTCAAATATCTTACAGTCAAAGATGTAGCATGTTCACCAGAGGATTAATCTAACGTAAAAAAAAATTTAAAAAAATACATACACTCTTACACACATGCAGCACAAAGTGACAGGCAACTTAACTACCAGCTCCTCGTTTGAGAAGCACCTCTAAAAAAAAACAAACACACACACACACACACACAACTTGTTCCATTTAGCAGAACCTCTTCCTAGGACGACTTTACAAAACCAGTCTATTTACCTCTTGGGTTTTTTTTGGGGGGTGAGCAGGTGGACAGCGATGCCACCCGTCGTCGAGTCTGCGTTTTGAAAAAGTACAATCAAATTAGTGGCCAAAACGAACCACGTGTGATTAAATGAGATATCTTCGGTCTGGAAAAAAAAAAAAGGGGAAAAACTTTATACAAGCCATAAACTGACAAAAAAAAAAGGTGTGTAGGAGGTGTTTACAAGGAGCACCAAGAGGTTGTGCAAATCTTCCTTTTCTTATAGGCGGAGGACATTTGTCATACTTACTGGCACTCTGTGGTAAAGATGTGCCTCAAGATAAATAAATATTTTACTGCAGTAGAATAATCTCACAGCAAAAAGTTGAGACAATGCCAACATTTAGTATGAACCCAATTATTCAGTGGGGGGTAAAATCATGAGCAACACAGTTATTAGAACCCAAATCATTTCTATATAATGACTATTGATGTTTTTTATTCAGACTTTCGAGGAACCTTTTATTAAAAAGCCATGGCTTCCTGTTTCTATGAAATGTAAATATGATGTGACACATCACCTATTAAATTTTAAGCCTTTAACTGGGACCTGACTCTTCTTTGGTTTGATGAGAGTAAGATTAGCTTCGTTGAACATGGAAATGGTGTTAGGAATGGCGACCAACGTACGGGAAAGTGTAACTTTGGATTTCTTACTTCAATTTTCAGTGCGAGATTCTGCTACTGCCTTGCAACACATCTTTACCAAGGGTCCATTCATTTAGACTGTTTATTGTGCAATTGACGAAATAAATTACGGAAATGATTAATCATTGGGATTTTTTTAACTAATAAAAAAACCTTTAAATATTATTTTTCTTGTCCTGCAACAACATAATTAGATAATTTCTTGTGTTAGTTTGTATGAGTATTTACCTTTTTGTCTTGTCATTAAGTGTATTACAGGACCTTAAGGCCAAAACTAAAGGGTTGCAAGGAACACAAATATTATCTTTTTAATGGAGAGCAAATAAAAAAAAAAAAGTATTGTCAAGGTAAACCTTTAGCGTTACCTTGAATTTTGTTCAGAGCTTTCAATTTTTTTTTTTTTTAATTATTAATATTTTGGGGCTTTGTAGGTTTAACACAGTGATCATGTCGCTTAATATTTGAGAAGGGGCTAAATTAATACATTTGAAATATTTTCAGGAAATATCTGTTCATTTGTTACTTTAGTTCTGATGGGTCAAAAGCTAAATAGCTATTTTACCCATCAATCTCAGCAGTACAAGCAGTAATTATTCCACTTAGCGTCATAATTTAACCTCAAGATAAACAAGTCAACTTAATACTACATGTTTTACACAAATTTCTCATTTTAATCAGACATTGCTTCGAGAAAGAGATCGCTCTCACATTATTAAATTCCCTCGGCGCCAAACAAGCTCAGAAATTTCAATTGAAATCTTCCTTTTAACTCAGCCTTACAACCGCAGACCTCAACCGACACGTGTCCTTTTCTGCAGCCGTGCATGAAAATGTGTCGACTTTCACACAAGGAGTCCGCCACTGGAGGAATTTGGCAGTTTTCTGCCAAATCCCCCAAGAGCTCACAGGACTTTGTCCATCGACTAACGTTGTTTGAGAGAGATTCGTCTCGTTGTGTCTCGTATTGAAGGCATATTTACATCGGCATAGCTTCTACAAAAGTAGAAATATGAAAATTGAGCACCAGACCCTGCTGCTTTGTGTGGTCTCAAAACCTTCCCTATAGCTATCTATGGGGCTAAAGCAGCAGGCATTCGATTAGATGTTTCTGTCATGTGTCATTTTACTTGGCTCTAAGCAAGAAAGTCACATGCTGGTACCCAGAAAATGTGGGAAATCACAATGGTAACCAGGGACACCAAATATACTAAGAGTACCTGTGACAGAAGGATAAAAAAAAAAAAAACTTTCATGGTATAGCTAACAGACTTTTCTCCAAATAAGGCTCTTCGTCTTTGAAATGTTAGATTGCCATAAAGGCAGGATTCAAATTCTCAACGGGCTTCAACCATGAATAACAAAAATGGCTAATTCATGCTTTAAAATAAAGGTTACACATCTGGTTTGAAATAGGAGCCTGGATTTATCAGAAAAGATTATTTCTAAAGAAAACGATCAAGGGAATAAAGTTGGTGATGGGAGAATGATTGCAACAAATAAAAAAACACAACCTGATTATTTCAATGTTTTGTTCTGAGTCCCTTATTGACATGAACCAGTGATCAAAGTCTTCAAAAGCTCAGAGATGATGTACACATAATAGGCCAAATCTAGTCCACAACAAACTGCATGTCAGACTTGGATGAAATTAGATCTTAGAGGGCCACAGAAATAGCATCTTCAAGTTTACAGTTATGTGCCTAAATATAATTTCAAAAGTAGTTTTTAACTGTATAGACCCAATGCTATAAATGCTACAGGATATTCAATATCTCATCAAATATTTGAGCTGTTTGTTAATGGGGTTGTTATCAATATATTTTGCCACAATTGGCTCTTTGAGGATGATTCGTTCATACTCTTTATATGGCCCAAAATGGAAATGAGTTTGATTCCCCTGAAGAAAATTAAGAGAATTCATTTTAAATTCCTTAAGGCTCCCAAAGAGCAATCTCACCTGAATTAAGACTTGGTTTTGGTAAAAAAAAAAAACAAAACAAAACAACAAAAACAAAAAAACAAAAAACAAAAGAGAGAAATGATGGTGCAATAACTAAAAGCTAACAAGAGTGAAAATCACTCATAGCTCACAAAAGGTGAATGATAGTTGACAACAGTCCAGTCTTGATAAAGTTATAAATTAACACATTTGAGTATTCCTGAAGAGCTCCCCTGGACAATATATCTAAAACCATATTTTACAAACAGATAACTCAGGAATTGTTTTGAATAGTGGGTCCGTGTTGATCTGTGAAACTTGCGCGACGCAACCCTCCAATCCGCTTCAGATGTGCCGGATAGGAAGGTTGGCTTCGCCGGCTGGAGCGGCTTTTACACTTCAACGGGCGACGCGGTCGAGAAGCGCAGCTGGCATGGGCCCATAAACAAAACACGGCTTCGATCTTCAGTCCGTGGAGGATTTCGCTCGCTGAAAAGTCCCACCGTGAGCCCGCGCTTTGTGCCGAGTGCTCCTGGGGAACTTTTCCTTTTAGAAGCGATTCTCTTTCCATTCCACTGCCTCTAATGTTCGCAGCCATAATCCATTCAGTGACGTCCGTATAGGAGGTTGCCCAGCGGTGTATGATCCTATTTATACTCACCTCTCCTTCCTAAGTCGAGCATCTCTGGTGCATGCCGATACACCTGCGTGGCATCGAAAAGACAATGCCCTCACTTTCCAGCCTTTGTGAGCTGCAGTTAATACTCCTCAACCTGTGATTAAATTTGCTGAATTGGCCATATTCTCTGCTGTACGGTGCATTGGAACAAGAGTGTTTCAGCTGGATAAAAAGAGATCACAGGAAAACCTCAAATGGCTGCTCTGGTTTCAGATGAGCATGCATTGCCTGTAGTTGTTTTCTCAGCCTCCTCCCGAGGGGAACTTGATTTAGCAAATCCCACACCATCCATTGTGATATCTCTTTCTCAGCTCCTTCTTTTGAACCCGTCCTTAAAGAAACTCCAGAGATGCTAACAAAACCGGAGGCAAAAGCACAAGCAAGCTTCACTTCTTCTTTTTTTGCCTCTCCGTCTTGTTTTCCTTCGTTCTGTCTTTCCTCGGCTGGTGCTGTGGCAGGATAAGCGAGAGACACGAGGAAAAACAGGCACCCTGCTGAGTTTTTTTTTTTTTTTTTTTTTTTTTAGACCTCCTTACAGTCCCTGGCGCCGTCTGTGGCTCCAAACCTTTTTGTCGTTTTTCAGAAGTCGGAAATCTCTGCTGACCTGTTGCAGCCTGGTTTCTTGTAATGCCTCCTTCAGTTCTGTCATTTCAAGTACAATCTCTAGTGTTGAGATGATGTCTGTTGCCTTCCCTGCGGCTCCCCAACTATAACATC